>RJWJ010047696.1:0-10860 GCA_004363605.1 Indri indri | reverse complement strand
GAACTCATTTTTCTTCCGAAAGTGCAAGCAAATCCCTCTCTCTTTATCAGATGTCTTGGTCTCCTTCTCTTCTGCTTCTAGCTCACTTCATTACTGTGCTCCTCCTCTTTGTTTGTCTATTTTAAGACATTTCTCTCCTCCTTGACCATTTCAGCTTCATTCTCCTTAGAAGTGGCTGAGGAGGATGGCACAGAATGTCCTGATTCTTATCTACCTCTCCGCCCATTCCTCTGTTTCTATTAACTCTTTCCCTCTAATGTCCTTTGTAGCACCATTGCAATAGGGTCCAAATTGGTCCTCCTAATTGGTATTGCTTTTCCTATGGCCCAGATTGTCAAGAGGTCCCTGCTATGTTCACAAAGCTTCAGTGGTCCTCCCCGGTTAGGGTTCGGGACTCAGAGTCTAAGTCCTCCATAGCTAATTTTATAACCATTGCTTTTTTTCATGAATCCTTATCTAGCCAAATTTGTCAGTACTGCCTCTAAATTTTCTTCCACATATTCAAACCTGGATATACTATAAGTTAGATTCTCTTAGAACTTGCCAATATCCTTTCAAGAATTTACTTATTATTGCTCTTAGAAGCAACCATGAAGGATTTGAGGTGGTTGAAAAGAGCACTAACCACATAATAAACCAAAAGAATTTTTTTGAAAAAAATGGCTAAGGAGGGGGTACCCCTTGAGTTCTTGGCTTTACCCCTTTCCAGTCTCTTGTCTAACTCTCTAACTAGCCCTCCTTTTCCCTAATTTTTAAATTATCTTTACTACATTTTCTGCTTACACAATAGCATATGTTTGTAGTGAAAATAAAACATATATTTCACAAATATATAACCCAGAAAATGAAAGTCACTTCTAATTCACCTTCTCTTTCCAGTCCTTTCTACACATCATCCCCTTATTAATTTGGTTTATATTCCTCCAGATATTTTTCAGTATATACATTAGCATATCGTTATCTTACAAAAAGTTAATTCATTTTATATAATGTATGGCAACTTATTTTTAATTTAACAGTATAAGTTACATTATATATAAGTTCCATATCAGTATACATATTCTTTTAATGACATATAATGACATAACATTATAGCATATACCATAATTTTTTAATTAATAAATTTTTTTTCCTTTGCTGTTTTCTTTTTAACTACTTAGGTTCTCACTCTCTGTTTTTCTCACATAGGCCCAACTAGATAAAACATTTGATTTGATTTGTGTTAGATTTGAATAGTAAACAAATCTGAAAATAGCAAGATGGTTTTATAATGGAACTTTTCAGCATCTCAAAATAAAATATCTCATGCTGCGTCTACTGTTAGAAGAAATTTCAGGGCTTGTAAATAGATCAATATTTCTCAAAATCAAATGGCAAATTTCTGAGACAAAAGTTATTTTTTTAACTTAAACAACACCACTTTAAATTCTGAAATTTAAAATAGAGTACCTACTCCCCTGCACACAAAGGAGTGCTTTAAATACTTCAGAACTCATTTGTTTCCTTATTCCTTTAAAATTTAATTTAATTTTTTTTGATAGCTAAGACATGCACATAGAATCACCTGAAGGATCCCTTGAGCCTAGGAGTTCGAGGTTGCAGTGAGCGATGATGACACCACTGCACTCTAGGCCTGGGTGACAGAGCAAGACCCTTTGTCTCGAAAAAAAAAAAGTGTGTATATATATATATATATATATACACTTATACACACACACACACACACACACACACACACACACACACACACACATATATATATATATAAAGTCCACCAACTTTTCACCCCAGAAATATCTTCAGATTATAGGGTCTCAGTCTGTTCTGTTCTGTTCTTGGTTCTTGGTATGTTTTTGGCCGAAGAATGACCAGTCACACCAAAAGCAATGCAAGCATGAAAAGAAGTTTATTGAGGAAGGATGAGAGAGATTTACAGAGCAAGAGCAAGATATGTTTGCCACAGACAATGAACAGACCCCTCTGGTTGTAACAAAAGGGCCCTGATTGTGGTCTGGGGTCCTGTTTTATAACGTCTGGATTGGGCTCTCCTCCTGGTTCAGATGTCACCACTAAACCACTCTGATGGACAGTTAATGACATGACAATTAGCCTTAGGTTACTTTAGATCACTTTCCAAATCCTATTGTGCCTGGGCTGCCTGGCCTATGGGCTGGGGGATTCCCTACATTCTTTTGCAGATTAGCAGGGGTTCCTCCTTCCCCCAGGTGTGGCAGTTGCTTAGGGCAGACTTATGGTGGGGAAGCACTTAGATGGGGGCCTACCCTTGTCCTTCCTCCCAGGTGAGGCAATTGCTCCGGGCAGCACCAAGGCAAGGCACCCATTTTTGTCCCTAGGAGAGTCTCCGAAGCCCTTGCTATCTACATAACAAGAATACTATTATAAGAATCATTTGATCACATACATTTCTCCAGGATTTTTTATTTATTTATTTATTTTTGAGACAGGGTCTTGCTATGTTGCCCAGGCTGGTCTTGAACTCCTGCTAACTTTTTTATTTTCTGTAGAGACGAAGTTTCACTGTGTTGCCCAGGCTGGTCTCAAACTCCTGGCCTAAAGCAATCCTTCCTCTTGAGCCTCTCAAAGTGCTGGGATTATAGGCACGAGCTGTGGCCAGCCACCTCTGGGGTTATTTCAATGTGGATTTAGCAATCCCGCCAACCTTGCTTTCTGCAGCTCCTCCCCTGTCATCGGTCACCTCCATATCGATGCCAGAGCAAAGGCAAGAAGCAGCCGAACGGGGAATGTAGTGCTCTCTACTTTGTTTCCTTCTACAAGCTATTCTGAGATTCTCTTCCAAGTTGGGGTAAGATGGATGACGGAAGAACTGGCTTTTTCTTGTACTAGGTTTGATGCATTTCTAAATTTTTTTTTTTTTTTTTTTTGAGACAGAGTCTCACTCTGTTGCCCGGGCTAGAGTGCCATGGCGTCAGCCTAGCTCACAGCAACCTCAAACTCCTGGGCTCAAGCAATCTTTCTGCCTCAGCCTCCTGAATAGCTGGGACTACAGACATGCACCACTATGCCCGGCTAATTTTTTCTATATATTTTAAGTTGTCCAGCTAATTTGTTTCTATTTTTTTAGTAGAGATGGGGTCTCGCTCTTGCTCAGGCTGGTCTCGAACTCCTGGACTCAAGCAATCCTCCCTCCTTGGCCTCCCAGAGTGCTAGGTTTACAGGCATGAGCCACCATGCCCGGCCACATTTCTAATATTTTTATGAAAGTTTTCTCCTCTTGTGTTCATGGTTTTTGTGTAGTAAGGAATTTGGTCTCACCCAAAGAGAGGTCTGGCCTTTGTTTTTTCCTGGGAACTAAACTCTAAACACTTGGAATTTGCCTTGTGAGAGGAGTGTTTGCTGTTCCTAGTGGGCTCCTCAGAGCACACTTGACAGTTTATGCTGATGAGATTGACTGCATGAGGTACACACACACACGTCTCAGGTCTATTTCATGAAACCTTTTGACTTTTGGCTAAGGGAAGATGTTGGAAAATGAAGAAGAGAGGGAAGAGATGAGGACCAAGGAGGGTTTGTCTGTAGCCACATTTCACATCCTATTTTGAGTGCCTTTGGAGAGAAGGGTGAAGGTTGAGTCAAAGGAATTGTTTCAAAGGAAATTATGTGACATTCAGGTTACAGATAGTGATAATTCAGGGTCTGTGAAAGAAACTGCTAGTTGCCTACCCACACCCATTCTCACCTTCTTCCTTCCTTCTTTACAGAACCCACATTTTTATCCTGGATAGCAATGTGCTCAGCTGAAAGACTGTATCTTCCAATCTCCTTTTGCAGTAGCTGATGATTCTTAAGTGGAAGTTGTTTTTGTGGAGTAGAAGAGACTTCTGAGAAGGATCTTCAAAGATAGGGTGATAATTTGTCCCAGTTTATCTGGGAGCTTTCTATTTCCACCTATAGCCCTACTATAGTTATTCAAAGCACCACTTTCTCTCTCAAAGGTGTTTAAGTTTATGCAATGAATAAAATGGTTACCTTTTTATGGCCACCTTCTTTTTTTAAAAGGGGGGTTTACTCACTCAGGACAAATGACGTTTTGCTCTTTTTCTTTCCTAGGTGGGTTATGAAATTCCAGCAGTCATCTAGACTATGAAATAACATTGAAGGTAGATGCCACATCCAAAAATGTCAGAGCAGAAAAATAGAAAGAGACTGAGAAACCGAGGATAGTGAAACTGCCATACTAGTCCTGAACTGCTTTCTCCTGGTCTTTTTACATGAGACATATAAATATTCTGTAACAGCTAAGGCCCTTAGTTGGGTTTAGCCAGGAGAACATAATTGTAATGGATATAGGGCCCAGTTGACTAAAGAGGGTGAGTGTAGGGGAAGGGGATATGGCCGACCTTATAGATGTTTCACCAGCATCCAGTCTACTCCAGTCCATAGTACCCAAGAGGTTTCAGAGTTTTGACTTCAAGGATAAGCCTTAACTGACATAGACCTATGAGCATTATCTCAGCCCACCTGCCACAGTAATTGGTTCAGGGATAAGCAGCAAAACCAAATCTAAGCCAATCGGCACATGACATTTCCTCTGTCCACAGTGATTAGTCCAGTAAGAGCAAAACACTGAGCTTTGTTGGCTGGGAGAAGACAAGATATGGATGTTGTGATATGCAGAAAGTTTTAAAAAATTTTATTTTGTGATAATTGTAGATTCACATACAGTTGCAATAAATAATAGAGATCCAGGATCCTCTTTACCCAGTTTCTCCCTATAGTAACTTGCATTAGTACAATATTACAACCAGGAAAATAACATTCATATAATCTGCCAATCTTATTCAGATTTCACCATTTCACATGCGCTCACGTCTTTGTGTTAGTTCTATACAATTTCATCATGGGTATACATCACATGTGACCAACACCACAGTCAAGATACAGAACTGCTCTATCAGAAGGATCCCTTATGCTGCCCTTTTACAGTCACAGATACGGCCTTCCCTCCCCTCTTCCTAATCCCTGGCAACTACTAGTCTGCTCTGTATCTCTAGAATGTTGCCATTTCAAGAATGTTGTGAACTGAATCATACACATTGTAACCTTTTGAGATTGACTTTTTTTTTTAACTCAGTATAATTCCCTTGAGATTTATCCAAATTGTTGCTTGTTTCAATAGTTCATTTATTTTTATTGCTCAGTAGTATTCCATGATATGGATGTGCCACAGTGTGTTTAATCATTCACCATTCAAGGATGTCTGGGTTGTTTCCAGGCTTGACTATTATGAATAATGCTCTGTGCAGATTTTTGAGTGAACATAAGTTTTTATTTCTCTGGGATAAATGCCCAATAACATGCAAATTTGAAACTCAAAACTGCAGCAGCTGTTTGGCTACCTCATCAGAGAGTCCTCCCCTGATCACCCTATATAACACCCTAATCAGTCTTCATCCTCCATATCCTGATTCTTTTCCCCTCATGGCATCATTCATACTTTTAATATATATTTCTTGATTTGCTTATTGTCCATCTCTCCCTCTAAAAAGTAACTCCAGGAGTCCAGGAACTTTGTCTACTTTGTTTTGTACAGTGTCCTGAAGCCTAGAAGACTAGCACAATAGTTGACACTCAACAAATGTTTGTTGAATAAATTAATGAATAAATAAATCTCAGATATTTTCTCATTAGTAGATCTAACTCATTTTGGGGGGATATCTGTATAGCATTCCATTATATGCCTGTACAGTATTTTCATTAACTTGTCCCCTGCTGAAGCATATTTGTGTTGGTTCCAGCATTTTACAAATCCAAACAATGCGGTAATGACAATCCTTGTATAAACGAATATCTTTGTGCAGATGGCAGAGAAGTGGAGTAGAGGTTCAAAGAGTACATGCATTTAAAATTTTTTAGCTATTGCCAAATTGCTTTTAATACTTTTCTCCCAATTTACTTTCTCACAATATATTGGAATTTCTCACATTCTCACCACTATTATTTCAAAGTTTTTAATCTTTGCTAATCTCATAAAGATCTTTGTCACCTCTTTTGATATGTTTATTGGCCATTTGTTCTTTTTCCCTGCACCACCTGTTCATATCTTTTGCTCATTTTTCCTGTCTCTCTCTCTGCTTTTATTTATGAAAGTATATTGTCTCTTAGGGAAATTCATTCTTTATTTGCTAAAATAAAGAATGAAGAAAGTTTTTCTGTGTATAATTCACTTGATTTTTAATTTTATGTCATCAAATGTATCCATTTGTGGCTTCTGTGTTTGGGGTCATGTTTACAAAGATCTTCCAGATGACAAGTTTTTTTTTTTTTTTAAATCAGTTTTCTTTTTTCCTAGAATTTTTGTGGATTCTTTTATTTAAATCTTTCATTAATCTGCAACATATTTTGGTACAAGAAGTGAGATGGTATATTTTTTCTCTCCATAATAGCTAGCCAATTGTTCCAAGATCATTTATTGAATGTACATCACCAACCTGCGATTTCTTCTTATCTCATACTAAATTCTTACTGACGTTTGGCCTTTTTTTCAATACTCTGTCCCATCTGTCAGACTTTTTTTTTTTTTTTTTTTTTGAGACAGAGTCTCGCTCTGTTGCCTGGGCTAGAGTGCTGTGGCATCAGCCTAGCAGCAACCTCAAACTCCTGGGCTCAAGCGATCCTCCTGCATCGGCCTCCTGAGTAGCTGGGACTACAAGTGTGCACCACCACACCTGGCTAATTTTTTCTATTTTTAGTTGTTCAGCTAATTTTCATTCTATTTTTAGTAGAGACAGGGTCTTGCCATTGCTGAGGCTGGTCTCGAACTCCTGACCTCAAGCGATCCTCCCACCTCAGCCTCCCAGAGTGCTAGGATAATAGGTGTGAGCCACCACTCCTGGTCCTCAGCTTATTCTTTAAGTAATGTAGAGCTGTATATTTCCTGACTATTCTTTTATTTTTTTAGCCTAACTTTAGTATTAGTTGGTAAAAGACAGGTAAGACAGGAGGAGATGGAGAAAGCAGAAATATGTTAGTCCTCACCAGGTCACAGTTTGTTGCCTGAAAAAAAAAAAATGAGGGAGGGAGCAACAGTGTCGAATGCCTCAGAGATGTTAAGACAAGACTGAAAAGTATCCCTGGATTTGGTCAATACTAGTGGAAGTCACTACCCTTCAGGGCAGGTAGGTTGAATAGGGCAGGTATGAATTTATTTTAAAACAAAATATTTTATAAATAAAAACTGTATTTTATCACGACTTTATGCTAAAGACCTTGCACAAAGTCCCAGAGGCAAAAAAGAAACTTCCAGGCTTTCTGAGTGAGAAGTGACAGAATGAAAGAAGCATTTTAGGACATTTTTAAGGATGATTCTCTCCCTTGAGGTGGTATGTAAATCAAGAAAAGAAAAAGACTACAAATAGGGAAACTAATGGGAATAGGTGCATGGTTACTAATTCCTTTCAAAAACATTTGTAAACTGATACATTGTTGCAATAATTTACATCAGAGTATAGTGATAGAAATTTAAATGAACAGGCAAGTTGAACAAACCAAATTTCCAAGAAATCTAGAAGATGAAGGGAAAACAGTAATCATTCCAGAAGGGGGCTGACAGACATTACCAAATATAAATCTTCCCTTTCCCCCTACTCCTATCCCACCCCACTCAACCCATCTATTTTGTTTGATCCTTCTTTACCTCCAGGGCACCTCTTACAGGGGTTATAAAGGGTTGAGAAGATAAACACCATCGATCCTCAGAAACAAAGCCACACTCCAGACCTACATCCTTTAGATAAGGGGGAGATGAAGGACATCCTGATCTACCTGTCTGCATCTCTCATATTTATACACAGATTCAATGCTTATTAATCTTTTTTGGAGTAAATCAGAGTAGAAGCATCCTGTAGATCCTGCAAATGTCAATTTTGACCCAATCTCAAACCAAAACCAGACTATGGTGTGGCCTAGTCCAATTAATCTATATTTTTCTGGATGAAGGCTGGGGCTACCTGAGCCTGGAATTTCAAAGACTGGGTACTCAGAGCGCGATTGAGAAGTAGGATGTGGGCGTGGGGTTGGCAAGTCCACTGAGTCCCTCAGACTTCCTGTCCCATGGGGAAGAGGACCAGAGTGGAAATCTAAAGTGATAGTCTGGAAGCAGAAGACCCCTTGCTCAGATACAAGGACAATACTGAGAAAATCCCAAAGAAAATTAAGAATTACCAAATCAGAAGGCCGGGCGCGGTGGCTCACGCCTGTAATCCTAGCACTCTGGGAGGCCGAGGCGGGCAGATAGTTCTGAGCTCAGGAGTTCGAGACCAGCCTGAGCAAGAACGAGACCCCGTCTCTACCAAAAATAGAAAGAAATTAATTGGACAGCTAAAAATATATATAGAAAAAATTAGCTGGGCATGGTGGCGCATGCCTATAGTCCCAGCTACTCGGGAGGCTGAGACAGTAGGATCGCTCGAGCCCAGGAGTTTGAGGTTGCTGTGAGCTAGGCTGACGCCACGGCACTCGCCCCAGGCAAGAGAGTGAGACTCTGTCTCAAAAAAAAAAAAAAAAAAAAAAAAAAAAAAGAATTACCAAATCAGGGATGAAGCAGCAACACAAAAGAGCTGGAAGTCTACTGGATGATATGAGAATGAGTATTGTAGGACTCCAAGACCCTAGACCAGGGGTGGGGAACCTGCAGCCTTAAGGCCACACGTGGCCTTCTAAGTCCTTAAGTGTGGCTTTTTGACTGAATTCAAATTTTTACAAACAAATCCTTTTATTAATACATTTTGTTCTTTTATATTTTTATTTTGTAAAATGAACATATTTAAAATAGCAAAGAACAAAATAAGTTCCAACAAAATACTCCTCCCAGATTGACCAGCAGAATTAGAACATTAGTAAGCCATAAAGGCTAAATTGACAGCTGCTACAATCATGATTTAGTTTTAACTCCCCCCGCCCCCACTCACCCCCACCCCACCACTGGCGCCACTACCACACCAGGCTGGTTGGCTAGAGTTTATGGGAGTCGAGTATGCCAGTCTGTTATTAGCTTTTGACAATGGTGCACTGTGTTTCTATTTGAAGTAGAATTTGTGAATAGCTGCACAGCTCAATAGTATTTTTTAATTCTGTTTGCTTAACAGCCCATCATGTCAAAGAAGACCAAGAGAATGCTAAAGGAAGAAAACAGATTTTTTTTTTTTTTTTTTTTTTTTGAGTCAGAGTCTCACTCTGTTGCCTGGGCTGGAGTGCCATGGTGTCAGCCTAGCTCACAGCAACCTCAAACTCCTGGGCTCAAGCGATCCTCCTGTCTCAGCCTCCCAAGTAGCTGGGACTACAGGCACATGCCACCATGCCCGGCTAACTTTTTCTATTTTTAGTTGTTTGGCTAATTTCTTTCTATTTATAGTAGAGACGGGGTCTTGCTCTTGCTCTTGCTGAGGCTGGTCTTGAACTCCCGAGCTCAAGCAATCCTCCCGCCTCGGCCTCCCAGAGTGCTAGGATTACAGGCCTGAGCCATCCCGCCCGGCCACAGATTTTTTTTTAAATGAGGATTGGGAATTGCAATATTATCTTGTTTCTGCTAAAGATGATTTACTTGCTTTGTGATACTGCAATATCAACATTAAAGAAATTCAATTTTCATCAGCATAACACTCAAAAGGACCACAGATATTTTAAATTAGAGGCAGAGGCATGAAAGGTTGTATTGCAGAAATTAAAAGACGAAAAGCAAAGACAATTCTTTCAAGCCATAATAAGACCTGGAAATAATGCCACTGAAGCAACTTATAAAGTAGCTTATATACTCAGGACGAAAGGGAAGCCATTCAGTGATGTAGAAATTGTTAAAGAATAAATTGTTGAAGTTGTAGGATGCTTAGATCCTGATAACATTTCAAAGTACAAACAACTGCCTCTTTCAAGGAGAACCATAACTGATCGGCATCATGAATTAGCCTTCAACTTAACAGAGAAACTTCATGCAATACTTCAAAAGGAAAATACATACTATTCGATCGCTTTGGATGAATCAACTAACACTACTGACTGAGCATAGGTTTTATACTTCATTGGTGTTGTAACAGAAGCTTTTCTTTGCTATGAAGAGTTACTCATTGAGATGGAAAAAAGTCTTTAAAACAAAACAACAACAAAAAAGTTACTTTGGGCACTCTTGTGAACAGAACACAGGGAATAGTTACCTTCAACAATTTTCAAGATAAATGTTGTGAGGTTGGACTGAATTTGGTAAATTTAGTGAGTGTGTACAGACAGTGCACCTTCCATGACAGGAAAACATGAGGAGTTTATTGTACAGATAAAACAAGTATTAACAGATCAGATGCTCTCATTTCTTTTCATTGTATCTTGTGTCAGCAAAATCTCTGTGCTAAAGCAGAGATTTAAAAAATCCAAGCATTTCAAAACAATTCTTCTTCAAAAGGAAATTTCAGATGAACATTTTCCCCGGTTAGCAAAGGTCATTGATGAGCAGGATGATATATGCAAATCATTTGAAGAATATGCAGCTGTTATAGACCTATTTTTTTTTTTTTTTTGAGACAGAGTCTCACTGTCTTGCCTGGGGCGAGTGCCGTGGCGTCAGCCTAGCTCACAGCAACCTCAAACTCCTGGGCTCGAGCAATCCTCCTGCCTCAGCCTCCCGAGTAGCTGGGACTACAGGCATGTGCCACCATGCCCGGCTAATTTTTTCTATATGTATTTTTACCTGTCCGATTAATTTCTTTCTATTTTTGGTAGAGACGGGGTCTCGCTCTTGCTCAGGCTGGTCTCGAACTCCTGAGCTCAGAACGATCCGCCCGCCTCGGCCTCCCAGAGTGCTAGGATTACAGGCGTGAGCCACCGCGCCCGGCC
>RJWJ010047695.1:0-10873 GCA_004363605.1 Indri indri | reverse complement strand
TTTAGTTGTCCTATTAATTTCTTTCTATTTTTAGTAGAGACGGGGTCTTGCTCTTGCTCGGGCTGGTTTCAAACTCCTGAGCTCAAACAATCCGCCCGCCTCGGCCTCCCAGAGTGCTAGGATTACAGGCGTGAGCCACCGCGCCCGGCCCCAAAACTTTCTTGATGTGTGACCTGGAGCAAATGAAGTCCCCTCTCCGAGCCTCGGCTGCCTGGCCTGGGAAGCGGTGATGATAATCGAATCTACTTCATGGGGCTGTATAGGCTGAGATGAGACGGAGCAGGGGGAGGGTCTCCCCCGCTGCCAGAGACATCCACAGCCCCCACCCTGGCCCGGCCTCCATCACCTCCAGCCTGGACACCCCAGCAGCCTCCTTCCTGGTCCCCTGCTCTGTCCCTGCCCCCACGGTCTGCTCCCCACCCGCAGCCGGAAGGAGTCTGGGAACACCTGAGTCAGGTCAGGGCTGGCTCAGAGCCCTGCCGGGCTGCACCGTGCTCCAGGTAACAGCAAAGTCCTCACCCGGCCCATAAGTCCCCTCCGTCTGGTCCTCCCTCACTTCTCAGACCTCTCCTCTTGCCCTTCTTGCTCCCCCCAACCCAGCCACCCGCCTGCCTGCTGTTCTTCCAGCTCCCCAGATAGCACTCGTCCCCCAGACACCTGCGAGGCTCATTCCTCGTGTCCTTCACGTGTTTGCCCAAATGGCGCCTCCTCAGTGAGGCCCTCCCTGACCACCCCGTGCCAACAGTCCTCATTACCCTCCTCTACTTTTCTTCATAGCACGGAGCACCTTCTGGCACACTGTATACACTGCCACATCACTTGCTCACTTGTCACCTTTCCGCACTAGAATGTGACCTCTTGTTTCAGTCACTGCTATTTCCCCAGTGCATAGATCTGGCACATAGTAGGTGCTCAACAAATATCTATCGAATGACTGAAAGAAGACATGAAAGCCATTTTGTCTAAGACCATGGGGGCACCTCCAGTGGAGTGTATGCTCTGGGTTCTGGGGACAGGCTCCACCACTCACTAGCCGCTGGGACAGGGCACGTTCCCTCGCTGAGCCTCAGTTTCCTCATCCATAAAACGGGCACAACATGTATAACTGAGTACAGCTAAAGCTTAAACGAGCTGGCACACAGCACCTGCTGTGTAAAACCATCCACAAATGCCCCCCTCGGGCCCCGCCTTTGGGAAACCCTTCCCAGGCAAGGCTGGGATGTCTCTAACCCTTTGGAGGAGCCCCAGCTCAGCCCCTTTGCCTAACTGTGTGTTGTCCAGGACCCAGTGATGGGCTTTGCCCAGTTTCCTGGCTGCTGAATAGGAAACCGACACCAACCTCCCCGCCAAATCAAACTGAGCTCTTCTTGGAGGTGAAATAGAGGCTGCTCAGCAGGACAGGCTCCAGCCAGACTCGCTGGAAGTGGCCACCCAGTTCTGAGTGTCCAAGGAGGGTGTAACCCTCCTCCTCTAGGGCTCCCCACTTCCTGGTGCCAGCTCAGTAGTGGGGGAGGACAGAGGATGGAGAATCTGAACTCCCCAGCCACCCACCCAGCAGCACACAGGCTGGGCACTCTCTGGGCAAGGTGGAGACAAGGGCTGGGTCTTACCTCTGGTGGGGAGAATCAGGCCAATGATGGTGACGAGACACAGGCGACCAGAGGGCGACATCTACGGGGAGAGCCGATGCTGGGGTCAACCATGATGTCAGGGGGCAGGCTGGGTGCAGTCTCGGGGACTTTGCAGCCCCGTCCCCTACCCTGGGCTGCACCAGAGGTGGCAGCTGGCTTCTGGGGCAGGAGGACCGGCTCAGAGGTGGGGGCCCCAAGCCACCCCCTCTTCTTTCCCCTGCAGGTCCCCAAAGAACACAAGAAGCATCAGACCCACCGGCCTCCCAGCAGCAGCAAGGCGGGGGGACACTCCTGAAGCAGAAAAGCGACTCCCTGCTCCCCTGCCCGGCACTTACCCCTCTGTCTGACAGCGGAGGGCTGAGGGGTCTGGGCGGGGGAGGAGACCCGGAGACTCGGTCCCTCCCTCAGGGGCGGCAGCCCAGGAGTCGGAGGCGGGAAAGGGGAAGAGTGAGTAATGCACTCCTGATCTCAGAGGAAAAAGTGAGTTGGTGTTGGGGGCCGCCTGCAGGGACGGAGAACAGGATGCCGGGTAGACCGGAGAGGGACTGGTCCGAGAGGGATGGAGGGGACCTGGGGAGACTGAGGCAGGAGCGAGCGGGGCCGTGCGGCCCGCTGCGGTGCAGAAGAGCAGGCGAGAGCAGTGGCGTGAACGCGGGGCGCAGAGGCTCGGAGCAGGCCGGCCCCCCACCCGCCTGAGCCCGGCCCGGGCAGAGGGGAGGCGGATGGAGGTGAGCGGAGGACGGACTCACGTCGAGCTTGGGGTCCCGGACCGGCGGCCGCGTGGGGAGAGAGCCGCGCGGTGGCTGCGTCCAGGCGGAGGGTGTGGCCAGGGGCGCGCGGGCGGGCGGGGACCGAGCCCGCTCAGTCATTTCCTCTTGGGTTTCCTGGCCTCGGAGCCCGGGGTGGGGGCAGGAGGGGGAGACGCGGAGGGCGCGGGGGCAGGGGCGAGGGCAAGGCGGGGCCCCACCGGCCGGCCGGGCGGGGGCGGGATGGGGGACCCCCGCGGGCGGTCCCGGGCGGGTGGGGCTCCTGCGGGGAGCGCGCGGGAGGGTCCGCGCCGGGGTCGCTGGGGGAGAGAAGGGAAAGGGCAGCCCCGGGGGTGCGGAGGGCGCGGAAGGGACGCTGAGGATGTGGGAGAGGAGGCGACTCCGGGCACCCGGGGCGCAGAGGGGGCACAGCCGGGCACGCAGGGGGCGCTCCCCGGGCTCAGCGCTGCACCCCTCCCCCACCGTGTCCCCACAGAGGAGCATACACAGACAGAACGGGGGAAAAAACCAAATGCACATTTATTAAGCTCAAGACGCGGACACCGAGGGGGCCGGGGAACGGATCCTCGGGGCGAGACAAGGAGGTGCAGGGGGCCAGCACCCGGGGGTTCTCGGGGGCTCGCCAGGGACTCCTGCACCCCAGGAGCTGGAGGCCTGAGTCCCTGGGTCCGGGACACAGACGGGCTCTTTGGGGGGTCGTCATTGCCAAGGTCTGGGGAGGGACAGCGGGGTGCAGCGGCTCCAGCCTTGGGGTGGGTGGGGCGGCTCATTCGGGGGGGCGCTCCCCGGCGCACGGCTGGGGTCCCCACCGCCTCCACCCGGTCCTCAGGCTCCCGCGCCCAGGCAGGGACAGCAGTGGAGGTTCCGGGGCTGCTTTTACACGCCGCCACCGCCAGGGGCTGGGGAGAGAGGGGAGCGTCAGCGCCCGGGGGGGGGGGGGGCGGCAGTTCCCGCCCCACAGCCAGCGGGCTCTCCACACCCTGTCCCCACGGACGCCACATACCCGGGGACCGTCACCCTTGAGCTAGCACTGGGCAGCGGCCTGGCCGCCTGGCCTCCCCACACCCCAGTGTCTGGCCCGCATGGGGACACCTGCCCCACACGACGTGCAGAGGAGCACACCTGCGGTGGGGCGGGCGACCCCAGGCCCAACCTGGGCTTTTCTAGGACGTCCCCCTGCCGGAAAGGGAGTCCCCACCCCCCTTCTACACCCCCAATCTCCCACTGCACCCTCACTCCTTTCCCATCCCCTGTACCCTGCACATTCGGATACGGTAAGAATCCACCGTTTCCCACCCACTCGCGACCATCTCAACTGGGACGGGCCAGAGACCCGGGCATGGTCCCAAACGGCGCCGCAGTCGCGTTTTTTTTTTTTTTTTTTTTTTTTTGAGACAGAGTCTCACTCTGTTGCCCGGGCTAGAGTGCCATGGCGTCAGCCTAGCTCACAGCAACCTCAAACTCCTGGGCTCAAGCGATCCTCCTGCCTCGGCCTCCCGAGTAGCTGGGACTACAGGCACGCACCACCGTGCCCGGCTAATCTTTCTATTTATAGTAGAGACGGGGGTCTGGCTCTTGCTCAGGCTGGTCCCGAACTCCTGATCTCGAGCGATCCACCCGCCTCGGCCTCCCAGAGTGCTAGGATCACAGGCGTGAGCCACCGCGCCCAGCCTTCCAATCGCGTTTTTAAATCTCATTAAAAGAAGAGGAAACGAAAGAAACGACATTCCACACCAAATTCCCTCAACTATTGAGTTACCCAAGACATTCCCCGCCCCCCCTTTCTTGGTGATAAGAACTTTAGAAGAGGCAGAGAGATTCCCATCTCTGAGTTTTCAGAACTCTCTGGAAAGGATGCAATTCCACTAAAAACGGGTCAAGATATTTTTACGTAATTAAAATTAACACCCTCCAGGAGTCGCAATCTCTCATCTCCACGCTCACCCACTCCTGCATCCTGCATCCCTCTGCGTCTTCCCACACACCTTCCAGACGCCTTCCAGCCACCCGCGCCCACGCTCCTCTCCCCACTCCCCGTCCCTTCCTGTGCTCCCCCTTCCTGGTCCCCACCCCACCTCCATCCTCTCCACCCTTCATCCCTCTCCTGTGCGCCCCAGCTTTCCTCCAGGCTCGTGCTCCCCACATCCCATATGTTCTCTTTTCCAACATGCATTTTAAAATCCGTATTCTAGACCTCTCTCTTTCTGCTATTTTGGTGTCATTATTCAGGAGCCGTCCCGCCTTCCCTCCTTTCCCGCAGTCACTTCATCCTGGACCTGCCCAGCTGGGCCATGGGAGTCTGGAAAGCTCTCTCCCCCTGTCTTCCCCAGCTCCGTTCTCTCTCCACCCTGCCTGGCCGAGTCCTTCTCCCCTACGGGGCCCTCTCGTCACGGGCTTGCAGCTTTGTCCCCTGGGACACTAGACTGTCCTTGCTATTGCAGACTTACGGATTGGTTTCTGGGAATCTTTGCGGGCTCTCTAGGACATCCCACTCGGCCTCCCCACGGTTCAGTGTCATTCCTCTGCTGCTCTTCCTCACCCTCCTACGGAATTGTCCCATGACCCTCTGTCGGTGGCCCCATTCTCTGCCCCATCTACGGATTCTCCTTCCTGCTGCCACCCCACGTCCTCCCAGAACCACACGCTTTCTTACCCTCACCTGAGGAGGGAAGCTCCGACTTACAGGATTTGCACGTCGGGCTGTGGAGGCAGAGAGGAGGGAGAAACAGAAAGAGATTCAACAGGCACGGGCTTCACGCGGAACCCGGGACAGGCCCAGTGGGCCCTTCTGGGGGGCGGGGGGGGGCACCCCAGGCCCAGGCCGCCCCACCCCCTCCCCCCTCTCCCCGCGGTTGCCAGACCTCTCCGACCTGGAGTCCGCCTTCCTGCACTTGACCTTCTTGCCTGTTGGGAGAGAGAGAGGCAACACAAGGAGACAGGACACAGGACATGAGGATGTGGACGAAAGCCAGCGGGGGGACGGTGGGCACCCGGGGACACCCGGGCAGGGGTCGCACTTACTGATGATGATGAGGATGCCCAGCAGGAACAATATGGTAGCCAGAGTCATGCCCACAGTCTGCACCGTGTTGTAGTCTGGGGAAGACGGTGAGAGCTGTCAAGGCCAGGCCAGCACCTCAGCCCCATGGGAGCCCGGTCCTGGCTCCAGGCTGCCAGCCTGGGGCCCAGAATTCAGGGGGGTGCAGGCTGGGGTTAGTGCGAGGATGGAGGGCGTGGGCTTGGGCACCATTAGCTCCCCCCGAGCTCTCTACCCTCTACCCTCCCCTCCGGCCCTCTCCCTCTGGATTCTCGACCCTAGATATGTACGGAATAATTTCCCTCTGCTGCCTCCCTCCTGGTCCTGGTCCTGCCACCATTGTCACCTGTCTGGGCTATGGCAGCAGCCCTCTCTGTGGTCTTGCTGCCCTGCCCCAGCCCCCAACCCCCACAGCCACAAGGACTCCCCAGCTCAGAGCCCTCCCCTGGCTCCCACCGCACTCCACATGAAAACCAAAAAGTCCTCTCCCTGGCCCCCGAGGCCCTGTGTAATCTAGTCCCTCTTCCTCCCCAAACCTCATCCCACTCCACGGTCCTCGCCAATCCTCTACTCCAGCCCCACAGGCCTCCCTGCTGTTCCCGGAGCGTATAAGCCTTGGTCCTACCTCAGGGCCTTTGCACTTGCTGTTCCCTCTGCCTGAAATCTCTTGCTTCAAATATGTACAGGTCTCCTCCCCTCACCAACATCTGGGCTTTATTCAAGTGTGAGTGAAACCTTCTTTGGCTGTCCTATGTAGAATTTTCCATCCTCTCCACAACACTTTCTAATCTCATTCCCTCTTTTATTTTCCTTCATAAGAATTAATCGTATCTCATATTCTTGCCTAATAAGATTCTTATCTAATACATAATTTTCATATTTATTTTCTTGAGCATCTGTCTCTTTCCCCTTGAGCGTAAGGCCATGTAGGGCAGGAGTTCGTGTCTGTCCTGCTCACTGCCGTGTCCCCAAGTGCCCAGAGTTTCTCGGGCACATGCTCAGTAACTGTTGAGATATGAATTTACGGAGCACCCGCTCTGTACCGGCATGGCCCAGGCCTCTGCCTTCAAAGAGCTGACTTCCTATTGTGACAAAGCACTAAACAAACAAACGAAAATTCAAAAAGCAAAGTCATGTGACCACAGGTGGCTGTGGTGTGGCTCCTCTTGGGGGTGGGGGGGTACCAAGGGGTGCCTCTCCTCTCCGAGCAGAGCAGTCAGTGTTAGATCGGAGGCCTGAAGAAGGGAAATGAGCCTTGGCCCGCTGTGTGAGAGCTAGGGGAATATTCCCGGCAGAGGGAACAGCAAGTGCAAAGGCCCTAGGATGGGAAAGAAACTGACGTGTAGGTGGAACAGGATGAATGAGCAAAGGGTTGGGTGGGGGCGACAGGAGGGTGTTTATGGGGGACACTGGGGCCAGATCCACCAGACCTGGGGAAACTTCACTGAGCGTCAGTGCCATGGGGATGATTTAATGGCATCATCCAGGTAAATCTTTCCCACAGTCCTCACAAGGGGGAACTATTACTATCCCTTGTTTACAGAAGGGCCCAGAGAGGCAAAGTCACTTGCCCAAGGCCACACCGCTAGAGAGTGGATGAGGCAGGATTCGAATCCAGCAGCCTGGCCTCCGAGTCATTGCGTTTAAGGCTTTCCCTTGTCAGCCTCTCTGATGACTCCAAGGCACCAGCCCAGAGTCCTGGTGGGGCCTGAAGGGGGCTCAGAGAGAGTGTGAGACCCCAGCCCCATTCTGGTTCTGCCCTCCATGAACCCAGCTCACATGAACTGTACCCCACATGACCAGTGGCCGAAGCCACGTATCGTGTGGCCATAGCTGAATCCACTTCAGCAGTGCCCCGTGGGGATCTGTAGTCACCCCTCCCTCCAGCCCCAGGGTACCCCCATCCCCAAATCCAACACTCACCATAGTAAAACGGGTCAGGTTCCTCGGGAGCTTTGTCAAGGGAGGCAGAGAGAGAGAGAAAGAAAACATTCAACGCTGGGTTTCTCAGCATTTTTCAGGATCCAAATGGGGCCAGTGGCCCCAGTAGTTCCTTTGTGGAGATCAGGTAAAGATGATATAGCCTCGTGGCAGGACACAAGGCCTGATTCTAGCCCCTACACGCTCCATCGGTCAGGACCGTCCCATAGGCAGTGCACAATCCAACCAACCGTACATGGCAGTCCTGCTCCTAGACCCCTGCAGAGGTCTGATGTTAAGGACTCATTCCCTGAAAAACGCATACGCACTCCTATTTGCATATGACGCCCAGGGGTTAACAGACCCCATTCCCACTGGTGGACCACGGAACGTAACAGCTTCCCCTGACGATTCCCTAAAACTTCCCAGTCATCTGAGAGTGCCCATGGGCGGGTGCCGTGGCTACTGCTCTCATCCAGTGGCCCCTGCCACCAAATCCAGTATGGGGGAGCCGTGCTGACTCACATCTTATATCACTATATTTTTAAGACACTATTGATTGTAAGATTCAAACATTAATTCTGCAGTGGCCTTCCCCGCGTGTGTGTACGCGTGCATGTGTGTGGAACTCTGCCACGTGAAACGTACTCATCATTAGAAGTCTCGCCCCCATTTCAGAAATGTTACTGCGTGGATGAAGCGTGTGTGCGTCTGTGAATTCTCTTGCCCCCGTCTCCCACCTCCCTGCCCTCAACCATATCTCCCTTCAGGAGAGCTCAGAACATCATTCCCATTCAAGAAGTCCGACGGCTAATTCCTCTGACAGCTCTTATCACACTTGGCCTTGTCTAGAGCAGGATTCTGCAGGTGTCTGCCACTTAGGGGGCAGTCGGGGGTACCAGGGTAATGCAGGTGTTGTTCTTCATGCTGTTCTCCCTCCTTCCAGACTCAGGTGGGATCACGTGACTCATTCTGGCCAAAGAATTGCGAGAGAAAGTGTCATTGTCATTTCCAGGCTGGAGCATGTGAGTGCCTGTGCAAGAGCTCTCTTTTGCCTCTGGTCTGGTGACCTCACTATTCAAGATGGTGGCTGCCCTAGTTTTCCTTGGTGACCAGTCAACCTGTGATGGACACGTAGCGTAAGCGAGAAGTGAATGCTGGCTGTCCCCAGCCACTGGGACTTTGGGTACTTTTTGTTACCGCAGCATGCTCTAGCTAGCCTATACTGACTGATAGAGGCGGCCCTGTGGCAAGCCCTTGAATAGCACTGGTTCCCACAATGTGTCAATTGTCACACTATGTGGTTTTTCTCCTTTATGCATTTATCTAACCAGCAATGGGTCACACTGCCCCGTGCCAGAAAGCACTTTGCAGATGTCAACCCATTTCATCTCCACAGCAACTGTCTGATGTAGGTGCTATCTTCAGCCCCATGTCACAAAAGGGGGACACTGGACCCAGAAAAGCAGAGTCAGTTGCTTAAGATTGTTTTTGTGCTTGCCTTCCATTTAAGGCAAAAGAAGAGTAATTTTCCATTTGTTGGGGGGGATACCAAATAAAGCTAATTAAGTTTTTAAAAAGCTCATCCTTTGAAGGAAAAATATTAACTGGCAGCGTGGGGAACATTTGAATAGGGCAAAAATCATGAAGGTGGTACTCAAACGTGTCGAGATGGGGAAATATTGTTTTTGGAGTTACTTGTGCTCTGTCTTAGCTCCCCGTCCAGACAGTGGATACACTTGTTCGACTCATCTCTGCTGTTGATCCTGATTATCTACAAAAGGCTGTCCAGTTTCCTGGAATGAATGAAGGAAGGAAGGAATGTGAGGCCCTCCTAGGCTGCAGGAGGCTGCTGCACCAAAGGTGGAGCGGTTGGGTCATCTCACTTTCGTCTCTTGGTCCTCCGCACACCGTCCCTCCCCCAAAGTTATCAGGAACCCACTGGGTGAGCTCCTGTCCCAGAATCCTCTTTGGTCCCTCCCTGGGTGCTCAGTGCTTCATGCAGAAGATCCTCTTCTGGTCCCCGCTGCCCCAGGAGTCTGGGTCCTCAGGGCGAGGCTGGGCTAAGGGTGGAGCCAGGAGGCAGGAAAAGGAATGTGCACTACTGCTGGCCAGTAGCCAAGGAGAGATCAGGAAGGAGGTGGTTGCTATGGCAACTGGGGCATCTTGAGAGGTGAAGAGAGGTGATGGGTCCAGGCACCCCGGGCTGGGTGGGTCCTGTGTGAGGCTTGGATGTCTAACTCTGTGCCCAATCGGAACCCCCTGCCCTCCTTTTGCACCTCCCCTTGTCGCCCCTGCAGGACTGGCTTCTGGCCAAGCTGAGGGTCCCTCTCAGGGGCGGGGACCCAGGCACAGTTGTGCTAATGCACCGACCCCTTTCTCTTGGCCCCCGATTCTCCCTCCTGCTCTCTGGCAGGAGTGGAGACAGCCTCACCTCCTTCCCCCTCGCTCCCCAACAATTCATTAATTAGTTTCCTTAAGCAGCTTGCGATGCACAACACGCTTTTCCTCCCCCGGGGATTTCCCAAGACCTGCGGTCCCCTCTCATGCCGTGACTTGGAGAAGAGGGGAGCAGAGGAGGGGAGGGTGGATGAGGAGTCTGCCCTCCCACCTCTGCCGTCTGCTGCCATCGATCCTGCTAACCACCATCTCTGCGAAAAGAAGCCCTGGGTTCCCGCCAGGGCCAGGCCTGCTGCCTCAGCCCTGCCCCCTCTCCCCAGGGTGGCTTCCAGCCTCTGCAGCCCCCCCACCCCGCCCTGCTTCGGATTCTGCAGATCCGGCTCAGTGCAGCAGCCCCCGGCTCCTGGCAAAGGGGGAAGGGAAGGAGAGAGAGGAGTGGGCTTGGGGTTCCCTTCACTGCCAGGGGCTCCTCACCACCCCAGCCTATGCCCCTGGCCCCATCCCCAGTGCTGGAAACATTTACCATGCCATGACCCGCCCCCCTCCCCCAATTAAAGCATTCTATCCCTGTCCCGCTGCAGAAGCAGGTTCAGCCAAGGGGGCTGTTAGGGGACAATGGTGGGAGAGGGATTAAGTGGGTGCATAACTGGGTTGATGGGTGTGAAATATCAACCTGTGTGCGCTGGATGGGGACGGGAAGGACCTCTATGTGCACACCCAAGTGTTCCTCCTGGACTGGAAAACACCCCTGGATGGGGGCTGGGAGGGAGGGTCCCGCCACCCTATTCCCACCGCGGAGGTTCGCTGCAGTGGTTCGGGCCCCACCCCATGCTGTTCCCCGCTTCTGTCTCTCTCTTCCTCCCCGCCTCTCTCTCTGCGTCTCTCTCCATAGTTGTGTCTCTCTGCATCTCTGTCTACCGCTCTCCATCTCTCGCCGTCACTCGCTCTGAATCTGATTCCGTTTTTCTGGGTCTATGTGTCTCTGACTCGGATCTCCTGTCTCCCTCGGTCTCTCTCTTTCGGGTGCTCTCAGCGAATCTCAATCTCTCTCCCCACCCCCCTTCGGCTCTCCCTCCTTCCCTCTGAATCTGCCTGTCAGGGGTTTCAGGAAACATCCA
>RJWJ010047694.1:0-10871 GCA_004363605.1 Indri indri | reverse complement strand
AGAAAGGCAGGAGAAGATCAGAGTGTGACCTTCCTGCTTCTGTAGTTTTCTCAATGTCTTTTAGCTTAAAATGCTTGGTATGCCAAGGTGCCATATTTTGCAGTATCATGTTCTGAGCCCCAGCATTTCTCCGGAAGGTGGACGGTTTTCTGATCAAAGGTATCAGAGCAATGTCGTATAAATGAAAAGAGGACAGACTATGAGACCAAATTCTGAATCCACCACTTAAGAGCTGAGTGTCTTTTGACAAATTATATATATTGCCTGTGGCTCTGCCAGCTTAATAAAATAGAGATGATTATGTACCAGCCTCACAAGGCTGTGCCTCAAGTGCAGTGACAAATGTGAAAACATTTTGTAAAGTGCTGTGAAAATATATAAATGTTATTATTTTATCAAAAACATCAGCACACCATTTATTTATGTAGTTCTATGCATTATGCGAAAAGTTATGAAGAGATAGGACCCATCTTCTAGGAAAATGAAATCAGAATTCTGACCAATGACCTGAGCTCTTTTTAAGTGCTCTTTTCTCTGAAAAGTGGACTTGGAAGTCTACCCTAGTGCATTGCCTCTGATGACCTGGTGTTCTTCAGCCGGGTAAAAAACAATTTGAAAAGAGGAAGAGTGTTGTGCTCTCAGCAAAGACATTACTCTTTTTGCTCTTTGGAAATTTTTGCTCTTTTGGTTTTGAGCTCTGAAGGTGAGCAATCTGGCTGATTCAGATCCCAATCCCCAGAGTAGCCAGTAATGGGAACACTGTAACAACCACAGATATAAAAACATACCTCAATTTGGGCAACGAGGGTAAGGCAACTACGTATGCTATTATAGGAAAAAAAATTCCTTTATGCAAACCTAAAAACATAATTTAATGTCATTGCATTTTACATCAAAGAGATGATGTCAAAGAGAATATGTTTACCACTGAGAGAGTCAAATGAAAGAATTAGTCTTCTAGACAAAGGCAGTAGAAGAAGAATAATGAAGATCAATAATTTCTCTTACTTATCTGAAGCAAAATTGGGAGATTACATTAACATCAAATTTTCTAAAATTTAATTTATGTATGCTAAAGTTTATGGTTTGAGTTTGGGCAAATGTATACACCTATGGCAACCAATTACCTACCCTCCCCTGGCCTCAGGGAAACAATGATTTGGGATTTTTTTGTTTGTTTATTTTAGAAAGGGAGTCTCACTATGTTGCCCGGCTGGCCTGGAACTCCTAGCCTTAAGTGATCTTTTTATATTTATAATTTTCCTGAAGTTTAATTTTAATTTATGTTTTGCTGGTTGGTTGAAATGATAGTTGAACATCATCAAAATTTGTGATTAGAATTCTCTCTCTTTTAGAAAGAGCAATTCCAATAACTTCTCTGAGCCTTAGTTTTTTCATGTTAGTAAAGGTAATAATTTTCTATACACCTCAGAAGTTTGTTGTGAAAAATCCAAAGAAATAATAGATGAGAATTAGGTGTGTAGGGTTTGATGATTTGGCAAACATTAATGTTAATCAAAAGAACGGTACTTCTAGATATGAGCTATTTTATAGAGGGAGTATGCCAGAACTCCCCTGGTATGTACAGAAACTCTTGAAGGAGAGTCCTCAAATATGTAGAGGAGTTACCTTTGAACTATTTGGCTTATGGGCCCAGAATCAAACTTGTGTCTCTCTAGCTGACCATAGAGGATTATAATCTGTTTGGCTGATATATCTCAGTTAACATCAGATTAATCATATCACTTTGTGTATGAATATAATATAAAAATGTTAGTTGCTGCTTTCACAGTGCTCTGTCTTAATTAAACAATTTATTTCATGCTCAAGTTCCCACTGCCCTGATTCTTGGATTGTCAGTTTTATGTTTCCCATTTTGCACAGATAAAACTGAACTTTTCAGCTGTCAAGTAATGTGCCGGAGGCTTCCATGCAGTGTCTCAGCTGCTGTTATAAATCACTGTTGTTTTAAGCAAGTGACCTAAAGACCATTGTTATTGGAAATTGAGTGGAAAGGAGAGACTAACATAGAGCCTCTGATAAAGTTCTTGAACAACAAGAAGAGAAATGCATTTCCTGCTAGCTAGAGAAGCCAGGTCAATTTTATCCTACCATTCTGGGAAATATCACTTTGGACACTGTAGACACATCTGACATATCCAGGTCTTGCTTATTTTTCTTCACTGGACTGTTAGAATGCATACATATGTGCATGCGTGCACATGCAAGCACATGCTGCCATTTGCCTCTGGGTATGCAATCATGGCGTAGATTGCGCATTTTCAAAAAAGACAACTGATCACCGACAGGTCACTCTCACTTCCTCCCGTGTACATTTTGTAGCTTCCCCATAGGGAAGTGAAACTGCTGGTGGGTTGGAAGAGATTGAATTTGCTGAAGTGTATTCTGCCAAGTGGCTGTTTATGGATGATCATTGTCCTTTGGGGGTACTAGCAGGAGTTATAGATTCCAGGCAAAATGTCTGCTCACATCGCATCACAATTAGAGTCATAAACCATGAGCTTTGCGGGTTCATTCACTTGAGGCAGTGATGAACCAGGAATCAAAAGACCTGGGTTTTAGCTTTATCTCTAAGTGTTTACATATATGTGGAGGTAGCTCTGTGTATCACTGTGGTTATTTTCCCTCTTCTGTCTTACCAACTCCATGAAACTGTCAAATCCTCAAAGGCACACTGCGTCTTTAATTTGCACAGTATTCACTTCTTCGTCTTTATTTGTTCCTGCATTGCATTGGGTAGAGATGTAATAAGTACTTGCTGACTGATAGAATGAGGCCACACCCCGCCCTGGATGAACTGGAATTCTATTCGAAAGTGTTTCCAGCTAGAGATGTTCTGCTTCAGTGCCGTCACTATTGTTAAGATTCAACTGGAGCAGCCATAGTGTGATCAGATACCTTCTCCCCTCAGGTGTTATGCTCTGGCCACCCTGAGACTGTGGGCCGTGAGAAGGGCTCCCTTTAGCGGTCATCTCCCATTGTGCTCCCATGTCTTTGGGACCCACTTTTCTAGTCTTTCCACTTCTCCCAACACTTGGCAGCCTGAAGAAGAGCTTTGGTAGATAATTTCTTTTCTTTTTTTTCCAGCCAAGAGGGATTGAGTGCTTATGAATATTTTAAGTGGGTTATAAAGAACACAAAATCTGTGCCTTGAGGTGAGGGGGATTAAATGTTGGAGTTTAACTCCTCAGAATCAGAATATTTTTAAACATAAACCAGATCATGCCAGTCTACTGCTTCAGATCCACCAGTGGCCTCCCACCATCCTTGTAATCAAACCCAAGGCCTCAGTGTCAGCCTCCAAGGCCCTGCCTGGCTAGCCCTGCCCTCTGCTCTGACCTCTCTTCTCATGCCACGCTTTGGGTTCCTAGGGCATCCCAAGCTTCTTTCTCCTTAGGACCTTTAAACTCATCTCTTCTGCCTGGGACTCTGCCTAGAACTCTGTGCCATCCCAGGATTGTCACTCAGATCTCAGCCTAAATGTCCTCTCTCGGACAGGCCTCCCCATCCTATCAGTATCCATATCCAGTATTTTATTTCCTCGTGTCACTTATCATATCTGAAATCGTCTTGCTTATTTCCTGGTTTTCTTGTTTACTGTTGGACCCTGACTGGGGTCTCACTCACAAGGGCAGACAGAGGCTTTATTAGTTCTGTTTTCTGTTGTTGCCTCAGAACTTGGAACAATGCCTGTCACCCAGTGCTCAGTAAACATATGTGGACTCAACGAAGGATTGAATCTAAAGTTATTTACCTCTCTCTTGGCTTTTCCTCCTCTCTCTCTCTTTTTTTCTTTCATTTATCTTGTGGAACCTGCACCATGAAAAGCACTGTGATCCAGTGCTGGAGCACAGGCGTTGGGTCAAGGTCCTTGGTTGACCAGCTCACTTGACCAGAAGCTTTTGGTCATGCACGGGTGCCAATTTGAAACAATTATTATAGTACATCCTCTTTTCCCAGGGGTCAACAGGGAAATGAAAAGTAGAAATAAATCCAAATAATCATGTAATGCTTTACTAACATTAGCCCTGGGAATACTTCACAACCTTAACTTCCACTACCAACTGGACAATTCTACTTTTTCAGTTCCCTTACTTTGTTATACATCCTGCAATCCAGGCAAATACGGGAGAGGCCCTATAGAGTATGTGTAGCTATGTCCTCAGATATGGCCAATGAAATATGTTTGTGAGCTGGAAGGAGAAGGTGGTTCATTGGGGGCTATTCACAGAGGAGACCAACCGCCAAATTTCAGTGACCAGCCTTAATTCTTCCTTATTAGAAAGTATGGAATAAAGGGATGAGTTCTTGGTATCTTTCCTAACAGAGGAATTCTTTTTCTATTTGGATGAAGAGATTATCTCTGTAATTTCCCACAGTCTTAGGCTGAACTCCCCAAGTAATGAGCTCTTAGGCTTTGTGTACTCATGGAAAGTCTAATATGGCTTGCCTTATTGGTTTTTCTGGAGATATCACATTGGGGTCACGGGGTTCAGCCAGTCTTTGGCTGTTATGCAGTGCAGTTTTATGGGAGTAGTTTTATAATGTTAACATCTGTAGACTGAGAGCTTGCTGAAGACATCACCCAGATTGCCTGGGAAAGGCCACTGACTTTGAGAGTGAATTCTCGATGAGTAAAATATTTAGCTCTTTTATTTTTTATTTTTTTCCTTTTCTTAGTCATAGCCCCCAACCTTACGATTTCCATCTGTGATGGCAGATGAGCTGTGTGTACATTTTCTTCTCTCCTTGCAGTATACATTTTTGCAAGTTGGGGGACAAAGCCAAAGCCCTTAGCTTTTTAACTTTTCTGCTTCTTTTGTATTTCCACACAAGATAAGATGTTAAAGGGCTAGAAAATTTCTCTTGAAAGATTTTTGGTGAAGAGATACAGAACTGACTGCATGGCCCCATGCTTGCTGGCCTAGGCTCCATCAAGTCTATATTCACATTTCTCTTTTTCCATGAAGCCTCTCTTACCCACTTTGCTTAAAATTGCAACCTATTCCCACACCTTATGCTACTTTCCCCCTTACCCTGGTTTATTTGTTTCCCACAGCAATGATCACCTTCTAACATACTATATCGTTTATCATTTATTGTGTTCGTCTGCCTTCCACTGCTAGAATATAAACTCTATAGGGAAGAATTTCTATCTGTTTTATTCACGTTGTATCCTAAGTGCCTAGAACAGTGGTCCCCAACCTTTTTGGCACCAGGGACTGGTTTCACGGAAGACAGATTTTCCACGGGCGGGAGGGGATAGTTTTGGAATGATTTAAGCACGTTACATTTATTGTGTAGTCGAACCTCTCTGCTAACGATAGTTTGTATTTGCTGCTGCTCCCCAGCACTTAGCATCACCGCCTCAGCTCCACCTCAGGTCATCAGGCATTAGATTCTCATCAGGAGCACGCAATCTAGATCCCTTGCATACACAGTTGACAGTAGAGTTTGCCCTCCTATGAGCATCTAATGCTGTTGCTGATCTGACAGAAGGTGGAGCTTATGTGGTGATGCGAGTGATGGGGAGTAGCCGTTAATACAGATGAAGCTTCGCTCGCTTGCCTGTCATTCATGTCCTGCTGTGTGGCCTGGTTCCTAACAGGCCATGGACCAGTACCAGTCCATGGCTCAGGGTTTGGGGACTGCAGGCCTAGAACAGTGCCTGGGGCATAGTAAGCCCTTGATAAATGTTTGTTGAATGAATTCACTGACATCCCAGTAAAAAGAGAGATAATGTAGTGTAGTGATAAAGAGTGAAATGATCCTGGTTTTGAATCCCAGCTTTTCCATTTACCAGCTGTGTGTCTTCAGAAAGTGATTTAACCTTGTGGAGACTCAGTTTTCTCATCTATGAAATGAAGATTCTAGCACTAACCTTGAAGACATGTTGTGAAGATCAATAAAGAGGCAATATAACATGGTGGGTAAGAGGGAAGTCTTTGCATTCCAATAGATCTAAATTCAGGGCTTTAGCTTCAAGTTCTGGGTCTCCTATTACCTGCTGCAATTTTTATGAACTCTCTAAGCTCATTTTCTTTACCTGTAAAATGAATATAATACCATGGCCTACCTCATAGGACAGTGGTCAGGATTAAATGAGGTAATCTCTGTGAACTGCTTAGCAGACTGCCCAGCTCATAGTAAGGGATTGACCTAATTGAGGACAACAGTAATGATAATATCTGAAAGGTGCATAGCTTCATTGCTCCCACATAGTAATTGCTCAATAAATGGTAGCTTTGAAAAAAATAAAGAACAACTTTATTAGAACTCTGGGACCTCCTAAATTTGCCATTTTCTTTGTGTTTTCCCTTCTCCAAGAGTGGGGGTTGGGGGGAGGAGAAAGGCCAATGCCTGAGGTTATCTTTGAGATATTTGTTTCAACTTGAAAATGGAACAGCAAACAATTTTCATGTGCTATACTCCTTTCTTTGTCCCATAATCTGACAGTTCTGTTATGATTTTGGAGGTCATTTTTAAATTTTTG
Source organism: Indri indri (assembly GCA_004363605.1). Classification (NCBI taxonomy): domain Eukaryota; kingdom Metazoa; phylum Chordata; class Mammalia; order Primates; family Indriidae; genus Indri; species Indri indri. The sequence goes on along the minus strand of RJWJ010047694.1, from coordinate 4,357 downwards.
GATTTAGTTGCTGCAGAGGCTCTTCTCCACGAGGTGATCATTGAGGTGGGCTTTTATAGCTCAGGTGTGTAGTCAGCTGGTTTGGAGCTAAGGGAATTGGCTGCAGTGGCTGTGGTTTTGGGGGATTATAATGTCTGAAGGGTTCCGTTGGCTTCCACTTCCTTCTGCAGACTTGTAGTAAAAGATGAGCGACACCTCTTCCCAGCTCTGCTCCTCATTTGCTATGTGAGTCTCAGTAAGACATTTCACCGTTGCTGAGAATCAGACCCTCTTACTGGACTGCCCAGGTGTGAATCCTTGCTCCGTCTTGCTGTGTGACCCTGGCCAAATTATTCAGTGTTGTTGTGTCTTATTTTCCACCTTTGTAAATAAATAAATATTAAAAATAGAATGATGCTGCAACATAGGGTTTTATGAGGATTAAATGAGATATTACATGTAAAGGGCATTTTAAAAGTACTCAATATTTACTGTTATGTGTTCTGTATTAAAAATTGCAGTGTTCTAGTACCATGATATTTTAAGTTTATGAACACTTTCTATATTTTGAGAGTTCTAGAACTTCAGCTTCTGCCCCCAGTGTCCTGTGGATGTCCTAAAAAACACCTGCTGAAGAATATCTTTGCTTGAAAAGAGCCATAGGTGACCACTGTGTCTTCCTAAAAGTGGCCAAACACAGTTGCCTCTCAATTATTTAGTATAGTATAGGGAAATAACAGAGATTAACTGAGGGTTGTGATTTTGCTCAAGGTGATGTGGGGAGGACACTGAGGTTAGCACAGCTCCTGAAAAGGCTGCTAGCCAAAGTCAGGAAGTCTCACAGGCTATTTTTGTCTAGTGATCAACTTTGAGCAGGAGCTGATCACACTCAGGTGTACCTCTCCCTGATCTTGGTCCCAAAGGTTACAGGCCAGACTGAGCTATAAAAACAGAATGCTAAATTATTGATATTACAGTGCAAAATTAAGCTGTTCTGTGCACTGGATAGGAATGGCAAAGTTCCCCTTCAAGGCAAGTTAAATGAGAAATCAAATTATTGGACAGTTGCTTCGTAAGTACAGAACTGGTAACAGGGGGTCCAGTGATTCAGATCCTTATGCTATCAGGCCTTGTTCAACTGCTATTCTGTCTTCACGGTGCCATCTTCCTGTCAGGTAGCCTGTGCCCATTTGAATCACAGAGGGCTTCCTGGCAGCTTCCTGGTTGGGTTTGGAACCAGCGCTGCCATCATTTGGTTCTCTAACTATCCTTTATATGTAATTTTTTAGCTGACAGATTTCTTCTTCACATCCTTCTGATATACATATTATTTTTTAATTTTCTATTTATTTGTTTATTTATTTTTTAACAGGCTCTCGCTCTGTTGCCCAGGCTGGAGTATAGTGGTGCAATCATAGCTTAATGGAACAATCCTGGGCTCAAATGCTCCTGGTGCCTCAGCCTCCCAAGTAGCTAAGACGATGGGCGCATGCCACCACACCTGGCTAATTTATTTTTATTTTTATTTTTATTTTTTGCAGAAACAGGGTGTCTCTATGTTGCCCAGGCTTTTCTTGGACTCCTGGGCTCAAGCAATCCTCCTGAGTAGGCCTCCCAAAGTGCTGGGATTACAGTCATGTGGCACCATGTCCAGCTTATTTTTTATTTTAAATTTTATTATTCATCAAATAAAACATGTATATTATTTTATAAATCTAATAATATAATAGTATAATATTTAAACTGAAAAACAACAGTTCCCTGCTGAATTTTCCCACTTCCCTCTGCTTCTTATTCTCTGGCAGCAGCCACCTTCAAATTTTTTATTGTTGATTTTGCTAGTTACCCCCACATTTTTAACAGATATGCTTGAATTGCTGTATCTTAATTTTTCTATTTTAGACAGTATCTTATGTTTTCTATGGAAGACAACCATTGAGCACTTACATTACACCATTCCCCTTCAGTTTGACTCCTCCCCTTCTTTCTTTACAGTATGGTTATATATTTATATTTAGTCACTATTTACTGTGACGATGTAAATATTCATCACAGAGCTACAAAATATACCATGATTACATTTACTTCCTCTCTTCCTCTCTGGAACACACATTTTTCCACCCATCCCCATCTTTGAATCAAGAAGGCATATGAAACCATAATTGCCATGCCTTCACCACACCTAACAAAATTAACAATTCGTTAGTATCATCTAATACCCAGCCCACATTCAAATTTCCAATTGTCTGAAAGATACCTTTTTACAGTTGGTTAGTTTGAATAAGACCTAAGTAAGGTCCATAAATTGCATTTGATTGTTATATCTCCTAATTTTCTTTTATTCTATGACATTTCCCTACTGTCTCCTTATTTACGACGTTGATTTTTTTGAGAAAGTGGATGTAGAATGCCCCATGTTCTAGATTTGACTGATGGCTTCCTCATTGTGTTTTCTTAACTTGTTCTTCTAGATCTCCTGTTTCCTGTTAACTGGTGGTTATAGCTAGAAGTTTGATTAGATTAGGATTTAGGTGGGCTTTTTTGTTTTGTGTGCGTGGTGGCGGGGCGGGGGTTGGCAAAAATACTCTATTGGTGGTGCTAGTACTTCTCATTTTATCTGTCACAGAGCAGTAATATCTGACTGTAACGCCTTTGATGGTGATTAAATTGATCAGCGGGTTCAGGTGGTGGCAGCTTGATCTTCCCATGACCAAGATCTCTGTCAGCTTTTCACCTACTGGTTTTAGCATCCATTGATGATCATCGCCTAGGTCCATTATCTAATGGGGCACATTTTCTGTCCTTTTGTTGTGTGATTCTGTCCTGAGCCAGTGAGTGCTGAACTCTAGAGGGCCATTTATTTTCCTCAGTTCCAAGTCTGTGTTAGAGTCAGGTGCTTCTCTGTGACCCCCATGTACTATCTAATAACTGACTAAATTTATTTGACAGTAAGATTATTATAGTTGTATTGATTAAAAACAAATTTTTTTTTTTTTTTTAGCCTCAAGTTGAGCTTCACTATTGGCTTTGAAAACATAAATGGCAAAGTAGAAACCTTTCTTTTCAGTCATGTTGGAAAGTAATTGGCAGAGAAAATGGAATTCTTTTTTTAAAAAAAAAAAAGTGGAACAAATAAGGTGCCTCTGCTTTGGTTTATGATGCCTCCTTTCTCCAGGGTAGGAAAGCCTAAAGTCTAACGGGGTCTCTTCTGCCTATGGGGGAATTGTAGGGAATCTTCCAGGACAGGCACCGATGACACAGTCTTTTGAGGACTTTTTGGTTGTTGTTTTGTTTTAGTTTTTACTCCCCTGGTTTGCTAAGAAGTCTTTCATAAAGATTTTTCCTAAACTCTGTTGCATATGAATTAGGGCCTTTCCTTTCCTCTGTAATGGGGCCTGTTACCCTTTGATGTGTTTTAGCAGAATGTGGCTTCTAAATACAGTTTGAAACTAAATCTCCGTACACACACATCCTTGAACTCTCTTAGCTGACAGGTTTTTTGTTTGTTTGTGTATTTTTTACTGTAAGAACCTGTCCTGTGAGAACCAACTTCAGTGGCAGGAGATTGTAGAGACACCTTGCTTCTCCTCCCTGAAAGGCTGGGCCATGCAGGTGTAAGAGGAGGATGAAGAGGGGAAGGGGGTCCTCCCCAGAGTCTCTCAGCTGACAGCCTGTTTCCATACTTTCAAAGAGTTCCTTTTAGAGACAGATGAATCCCTGGTATAAACCTCTGGTCTGTTATTGTAGAAAGAGACAGGTTGGTCACCTTGTTTGTGACTTCTAGTATTCCAGAGTTTAAGGTCCTCCTCTGAAATACTCTGCAGATCCAAATTCTTATAATTTTGGGGCATCTCCTGCCATTTGGAGTGACCTTCCACATAACTCTCAATGTCCAAATTCTGCCCTTCTTTCAAGGTACAGATCAAATGGCACCTTCCCTGAGTCCCCCAGTGAGAAGTCATTTCTTCTCATCTCCTAGGCTCCTCTAAATCTCTCTTTTCGCCTCTCTTAGGACAAGAACTGTTTGCTCCCTTTCATTATAGTTCATTCACATACTCATTTTACTTCTTTTTTTTTTAACAGAAAATGTCATATTTTGCTTTGTTTTAATCATAATTAGTATTTAATAAATATTTTATTAACATTCTGATTTTAATAAGAAATAAATTACTTGAGTAATTTTGTTTTGTCGTATATTTAGCTTATATTTCAACTATGCTTCAAATATTTATAAGGGAGTCTGTCAGTCATATATACAGCCAGATTTTTTAATCTCAGAAGAGGAAGGAAAAGAATGTATAGGGGGATTAGTATGGAACTGTAGTCAGAAGAAGTAGATTCAAAACCCATCTCCACCACTTCAGAGTCACTGCTTTAG
>RJWJ010047693.1:0-10869 GCA_004363605.1 Indri indri | reverse complement strand
AGTATGCGAAGCGTTGCGCGTGCCGTTTAAAAGCCTCTTTTGCAGGTTAATATTGAGAACTTGTTGGAGGGATTAGCGTCGGCGTCTGGCCGCCCGGCCGCCCGGTGCGATGTGCTGGGGCCTCCATTCCCGAGGCACCTCCAGACGCCGCGCCGTGCCTGCCTCCCGCAGCCGCTCCAAGGGCAGGCTGGCGACTGAGTAAGAGGAGTCAGCTCTCGTCCATTCAGTCAGCTAGTCATTCTGCAAACCCATGTGGCCTGCAAGAAGGGCACCGCAACTCCGCAAAGGCAGTTAATGGTATCGTGTTCACTATCGTGGCCTTGCACAGTGATCCTTAGTTAGCGCAGTCTGTACGGTGTTAGCAGCCAGTGCAGACCTGTATTTGCTATATCGACCAGTTCAGCTTTTTAAAAATGGACAGAGAACTTGGGGTACATGGCACAGTTCCTGGCCCGAAGAATCCATCAGAAATATTTGTTGAATGCAAAATAATTATTCCAGTTACAAGCACATATGTGAGTCCCAGAGACATAAGCGTAGGGGCTGTTGTGGGTGCCTGTTATGCGTGTGTAAGCTGCGAGGGCCTGGTCGTCCCCGAGGTTTGCCTGCACCCAGCCGGCTCCCTTCTCAGAGTCTGCGATGACAGCAGGAACTAACTGCTTGAGGTGCGTGCTGACCTGTCGTGAGGATTTCCGCGGCTCTGTGCCCTCCTAAACTCACAGGGCAAGCTGTGCCCGTGCACCTTCACCCAGGCTTGGCGTGGGGCTGCGGGCTCCGAGCCGGGGCCTGGCCGTGTCTCCGGGCTGCGTGGGAGGGGACCCCAGCTTTGCCCAGGAGCCCTGTGAGGTGCGCCAGGGAAGGACAGGGCTCAGGTGCACCACAGGGCCACGTCACCTGGCAGGAGTCTGGTCGCCTGCCTCCCCCGACCCGCCGCAGACTCTATTCACAAGGCCAGGTGGGTGTGACTGGCTGCAGGGGAGGGGCGGAGTGGAAACGGCGGTCACAACAGCCCCCTCCGTTGTCATCATTTGCTGTGGTTCCCGTGCAGCACGGAGTCTAAGTAGAGCCCATGCTCCTTGTAGCGGGCTCCCGCCCGCCGGCGTCCGGCACCTGTGACAGCTACAACAGAAGGGGACTGGGATGGGGTGACTTTGCAGATATGAGGTGGCTCCCTGCAGCCTTGCGGGGGCAGGAACCCTGCTTCCGGGGCCTCCCAGGAAGGGCCGGGCTGGGGTGTCCACCCACCCCGCACACGCGGGAGCACCTGGACGGGGCCTGACCCTCCTGCCGCTGTCCCTGATCGCACTCCTGTCCCGGGTGTGCTACTGCAGGGCTGGCAGAGCAGAGTGACCGTAGCGCCTTGCTGGGGGTCCGGAGGGTGGTGACCTGGGCTGTGCCTGGGCATGCCGCACTGTGCTGGCGCAGCGGGAGGGGGCCGTCGGGGCCCACGTCCCCCGGCAGAGCTGGCTGCAGATTCAGCCCAGCCGCGATGGGCCTGGTGCAGGCGGGACCCGGGCCGTCTTCCTGGAAGGGCTCGCTGGTGACATTTGTCATATGCATGTGCATTTTGTGTGTGTATCCACATGCGTGACTGTGTGTGTACTGGCGGGTGTTTGTGTGGCTGCGAATAACCTACTTACACATGTAAAATACAGGGACACATATGAGCTTGACGTGTAATTCAGCCCCTTTGTCGGGGGAAGAGAGCGCAGGAGACCCCGAGCCAGGAGGGGAGGAGGGGCCAGGCTGACCCCCACCTCCTCACTCACGTGGAAACAGCAGGGGCCGTGCAAGTGCCCTGGACGCTGTGTGGGCAGGCTCAGCCGTGGTCTGCCGTGACACGCCACGGCCAGCTCGCAGGTGGGAGTGGGCCGGGCCCCCTGGGGCTGAGCTGTGACCAGCCACGGCCCGTCCTGCCCAGCGCTGGCGGCCTCGCAATGGCACCTGTTCCCCTCCTTTCTGTTCCTCTGCCCCGGACCCTGCCTGTCGACCGGCACCTCTCCGAGGGCCCCGCCACTGGGCGCACGCACACACACACTCCACACACACCACACACACACACTCCACACACCACACACCACTGCACACACATACCACTATATACACACCACACACCACACACACCACTACACACACCACATATCACGATACACACACCACACACACACGCCACATAATACCACTATACACACCACTACACACATGCCACTATATACACACCACACACACCACTGCATATATACACACCGCACACACATGCACACCCCACTATACACACAACACACACACATCACACACCCCACTAAACACAGACACCCCACACACATCACTATACATACAACACATTCCACTACACACACCCAACACATACCACACACCACACACTCCACACAGTGAAATACACACCCCCCCATACATACCCACACACAGAGAAACACACACACACCGCCATACACTGCACAGACAGAGACAGTATACACCGTACACAGACACACACCACACACAGAGATATATACTCACATGGAGACACACACACCACCACACACCGCACACCCACAGAGACATACATTACTATATACTCACTATACACACACACTACACACTGTACATACACACCAATATACACATACAGAGACACAGTGCACACCATATGTGCATATACCACTACAGATACACGCATACTACACACCATACATACATACATATACCGAGATACACACACTAAATTCCACACAGAGACACACGCTTTACACACCATGCACACACACACACACACAGACACACACACAGAAAGACACACGGTATACACCATATACACACAGAGGCACACAGACTACACACTATATGCTGCATACACCCACACTACACTCACATGCACACAAACACATAGGGACACATTATGTCACACATATGCAACCCCACATGCAGCCCCACATAGCACATGTACACATTGCATAGTACACACAAACAACATGCACTCCGCACACCGTCACACGTACCCCACACATCACATACTACACACACTCACACACACACATACATCTCACTCACATCACACACACACATGCTGTACATACACCCTGCGTACCACACACAAACATACCATGAACACACCAATACACATAGACATACACCACACACCACACCCCCTCCACAGAGACACACACGAAGACACATAGACCATGCACACCACACAAACACAGACATCGCACGGACATCACAGGGACCACACGCCACACCTACCACAGACACAGTGCACACAGACGCCCCCCACTGCATGTCCCGCGGCCTCTCTTTCTGGAGCAAGGTGGGCCCGCCCAGTCCCGCTCCCATGGCTGCCGCAGGGCGCTGCCCACCTGTGCGACTGTGCTTCCTGCAGAAGGGCAGGTGCCCTCTGGTCGCAGACGGAGCAGGTGTGGCCCAGTGAGGTCAAAGGACAGCCCACGTCCCCGAGGACAGTGGGACTCACGCCTACACATGGGCTCATTCTGCTTTTGTCCGTGTGACCTGGAGCAGGGGCAGCCCGGTGTCACCTGCCCCTCAGGTCACAGGTTACATACTCCCATCCTGCAGACCTTGTGCCAGGCCCAAGGTCACACCTGCTGTGCACATGCCCTTTGGGACAAGGGAACCTGATTGCAGTGAGGTAGCAGGCTAGTCCCTGGACCTCTGAGACCCTCAATGTCTTCCTCACAGGATGGGAAGGATAGCAGAAGCAAAAACTTGGGTCGACCACAAGGACACCTGACAGACGGCCCTTCACTGTGTTCTGGGCACCTGGGAGCTGGGACTCTTCGCACCCCAGGTTGTCAGACAGGCTGGGAGGTGCCTGGATGGCAGAGCTCCTGAGTAGGGCCCAGGAACACCTGCCTGGGCTGCCTGGCGAGACCTGCTCTGTGAGTGGACCTGGGGAGCCAGTAAGGAAGCCGTCGGTGTCTCCGGATGGTTACCCGGTTACTTGGTTGCTAAGTGCTGGGGCCAGTGGGGCTGCAGGGACGGAGGGGGAGATCGGTGCCTTCGCTGTGCTGGGCGGTGGGGGACCACCCGTTCCCCAGCTGGGACCTTGTGCAGTACCCAGGAGCCGGCCGCTTCCGGCTGGGCGTGTCTTTGCGGAGCAGACGGGGCCAGAGGCACTGGGCACAGGACCACCGTCTCTGGAGAGGGACGAGCAGACGTTCGTGGCTGGGGAGGGTGGGAGCGTCCCCAGGAAAGCCTGCATCTCGCTGAGGGGTGGTGTCTTTGAAGTCCAGTCTGTACTCTTCCACGCATAGCCGGGCGACCTTGACAATACTGGTGGTGATGTCTGGATGGCTCCTCGAGCTCCTGGCCCCTCGTGCAAACAAAGTGTTGCTGAAGTGGGGAGTGGGCCTGTCCTGCACGCCCTGACCCCGCCCACCCAGAGGCCTGCCCACGCCGCCCCACACTAGCCCCAGGTCCCTGTCTAGCTCCGAAGTCCGCTGGTCGTGGGAGAAAGCTGGCCACAGACTCACATGCTGCTGCCCCGTCTCGCCCAGGGCCCAGGGGTGCTCAGGTGATCGGAGGATGGGTGGACCCAAGTGTGGCCAAGCCCCCAGCCTGCCGGGTGGCGGGAGGGACTCCCAGCATGTGTCTGGCTTTGCTGCGGTGGCGGGGCCAGCCGGACACACCCACAGGTTGTCAGGGTCCACCCCACGTGCGGGTGGTGGGGAGCTGGACCTCGCCTCGGCCTCTCTTCGGGGGGGCACCAGCCAGGTCACGTGTTGTCAGCGACGCTCACTAGCTGTTGTCTCCCCCTCTGGCCTAGTTGGGTGAAGATCCCTTCCTGTTCTTGGGATGGGGGGGCCCGTCCTGTCACGTGAAGCTGCTCCCCGAGTGGGTAGCTCTCTCCTTCCTCCCGAATGGACGTGACCTTCTGCGTGGACCCGGTGGGTGTCAGTGCATCTCAGAGGCGCGCGTTCGGGGGTCCAGGCTGGCTTCGTCTCGAAGCCGCTGTGTGGGCAGAGGGTCCCAGACTGGCTGGGCTCCCGTCCCCTCTTGCTGCCCCTGTGCTCTGGTGCCATCCCGTCGTTCACACGGGGACGCTGTCTTCCATGGAGCAGGGATGGCTGCTTTGTTGGCAGGTCGGGCGTGGGCTGCAGGGAGGCGTTTGGGGGAATCACGGCTCCGACGCCAAGGTGGCGGGAGCGCTGGCTGTGCCCTTCCTGAGGTTCTGTGGACTCCTGGTACGTGGAGGGGAGCCTCAGAGGGCCCTGAGGTGGCTGGTGTCACCAGGGGTGGCCCCTGGCCTTCCGGCTTGTGGTCCCTCCGTGTGGGGTAGACGGGCCCAGGTCCCTGGCGCTGGGGGGTGGGGTGCAGGTACCACCGTGGCCCCTGCCTTCTCACCCCCTTCCACCCGCCACGCCGGCTCTTTCCAGACGGCCTCTGCCCTTCCTCCTCCTTCCTCACTTTTCACAACGAATCTGGGCATTCCGAGGTCTCCAGCTCAGAGGATCCGCACTAGAGGCTGCTGTCGCCTCCGCTCAGGTTCGCGTGAGCGTCTCAGGAGCACCTCTCCCCAGGGCCTGCCGTGTCTGGGCTGCCACGGGGGTCCTCCGCACCGCTCCCCGGCAGACCCTGCAGCAGAGGAGGGCAGGTCTGGGGGCCTGTAGGCGCCGGGAGCCTCCTCGGGCCCAGCTCCGTGTGCGCATCCCGGGGGCTCAGTGGCAACGGGGGTCTCTGGGGGAATGGACGTTCCTGTGGGGTCAGCTGAGCACAGGGCTCCCAGGTGGAGATGGGCCTGGCGGGTGACCGCAGTGGCAGCTCTCGGCTGTCACCTGCATTGCTCCTCAGGCCGTCTGCGCGGAGGGTGTGTTGTTTGATGACCTTACTGTTGAGGAAACTCCAGGACAGAAGGTGCATCGTCCTGGCCAGGGCCCAGGCCCTCCGCCGACCTTGCTCCCGGGAGGGCTGCGGCTGCACAGTCTGCAGAGCTACGCCCGGGGTTGGGTGTGCCCGCAGGAGAGGAGGGCCCTGGAGAGCCTCGGGAGGGGACGCCATCCTCAGAACCCTTCACCGTGTCCCCTGCATTGGACCCAAAGTGAGTCCCCATGGATTGAGGCTAGTGACCTCTGGGCGTCAGGGCTGGGTTCTGGGCTGGGGTCTCTTGCTCTGACCCTGCGGACCTGCAGGGGAGGATGAGGCTGTGCTTCTCCCCCACCTCCTGCCTCTAAGGCCTCCCTGGTGGGGTAGGGCAGGGCCTGGGGTCCTACGAGTGCCCTCTGGGACACTGCCCTGAAGACCCCTCCCCAAGAGCATCCGACCGGACCACGTGGAGCCCGCCCAGGGTCCACGTGATCTTCCCGGGTATATTTAGAAGAGGTCACGCAGCCTTCAGAACACACACTCTTTTCAAAGCCAGCTTCTGCCTTGGAGAAGGCGGATTTTATTAGCCAATTACCTTTCTTCTCCTCCGATTACAGAGGCAGCCAAGCAGGCCTCCGATTCGCTTCACTGATAGGAGAACCCAGACCTTGCTTATAAATAACTCTGTGCTTTGCAGAACCAGAAAATCCATCTTCAGACCCTCCTGTCTCCAGGGAACACCTGCACAGTGACAGCTCTGGGCTCCTGCCCACTGGTTGCCTTGGGGACAACCTTGACGGACACGCCGGCCTCAGTTTGGAATGCACGCATTGAGTGCCTGCTGTATGCTGGGCATAGGCTGCACGCTGGGGGCAGGTGGCAGGGGCTGATTGGCCGGGGAGCTGGTGGGCTCCTGGGATCATTGCGTGAGGAGGAAGAACAAGGGCTGAGTCTGTGCACCTGTGAGAAACTCACACCTGTGGGGTCACCTGACAGCCCAGCGTGTTCCCTCATTAGGAATAAGGGTCCTGCAGATGTAAGTAAGGTGGAGACTCCAAGATGAGATCGGCCTGGACTAGGGTGCACCCAAATCCCGTGATGAGTCCCTCGGAGAGCACAGAAGCAGAGACACAGGGTGAGGCCACGCGGAGACGGAGGCAGGGACGGGAGTGACGCGGCCGTGCGCTCGGCCTGCCTGGAGCCCTTGCGGGGAGCGCGGCCCCGCCAACACCTTGATGTCAGATTCCGTCTGCTGCGTTAAGCCACAGGTTTGTCACAGCAGCTCAGGGACCGAGTACCAGGTGCACGAGCGACGGAGCTCGCCACAAGGGGTTTCCGCCCCGTGCGTGCGCGTGGGGTCTCCAGGCGGCCGGGCCTGGGCCTGGTTGGTCTCACCCCATCTCCCCTGGCAGGTGCTCTGTCAGCAGGAAGTGAAGGTCGCCTTTCTTGTAGGGGAGCTTGGACGCCCTTGAGTTGGGGGTTAGGGGAGAAGCCGGTTTTCCCGGGGAGATCGGGGCTGGGGCAGCCTGCCGGAAGTTCTCGGGTTCCTCCTCCCGTAAATCAGCGTCTCCCAGAGCGAGGGCACGCACCGCTGTGGGCCTGCAAGATGGTTTTATGCGAGATGCGGATGGGCATTTTTTATCTTAATAGCCATGTATCTACTTTTATGGCTACCTTCTATTTATGGCAAAGGCACTGGCTTTCCATTTACGGGGTGATGGAAAGTTCCTTTTTAATAGTAAGGTGATACGTGGCCATGGTAAAAATCCTGGGAGAGTCACAGGTTGGCTGACGCTGTGTCAGCTGAACACAGGTTTGTTGAGCACCTACTAAGTGCCTCCAGCCCAGAATGGGTGGAGCCTGGGCCCAGGTGCCCAGCGGGACCACCAGGCACACAGGCCCTGGACGCCGCCTCCAGGAAGCCCACCTGGCTCATGTACCCTTGAAATGATATTTCATTTGTTTTTCTGTTTGAGTTTCCAGTAGAAGATTGTAGAAGTCAGATCGCCGTTTGTGCCCGGCCTCTTCTGAGGCATTTCTGATCCCAGCTGGAGTAGGCCGTGGCCCACTGAACAGTTTCCTGGCATAGTATTAAAATGTGTTTCGAATATTTATTCTTTTTTATTCCTGGGTTACTCTTAGTGCATGAGTTAGCCTTAGTTGAAACTCAGGTGTTTCTCTTTCCTCCGGGGTGGGAGGCGTGGCCGGGAGAGCACGGGGCCGTTCTGTTTGCCGTTATTCTGCCCTCGTCTCTGGGACGCTGTGAGCAAGCCGGAGGAGGTGCTCCTGCTTTCCATAATGAATCTTCTAGAATGGAGCCTGGTTCCTCCAAGTGGGACGTGCCCTCAGAGCCAGAGGCCTGGGGGCAACCAGGCAGTCCCCACCATGGGTGCAGGAGGCGGGACGCCTCTGGAGCAGCCCACCTGCTCCACTTTGCAGATGGGGACGCGGAGGCACAGGGCGGGAGAGCGACGGCCCAAGGTCACGTGGGTCTCGTGACAGGTGCAAAGAGGAGATGTCTTTCCAGGCAGAGAGACTTCTGTGGGCCCTGCAGCAGGCGGGGGCGTCCCAGCTGGCTGTCTGAGCTGGGGGGCCTTGGGGGCCCAGGGCCAGGGACTCGGGGGTGCGGCTGGGGCCTGCTAGGGCCGGGGCTGGCTAGGACGGAGTTGCGGAGAAACACCCCACTGGCCCAGTCGTTGGGGGCCCAGGTGACCATGTTGCTACCAATTGCTCAAAATTGCATCTTTTTTTTCCAGCTAGTTTGGGCAGCTTCCCACCGCTCGGTCTCCAGTGCAATTACTCTGGGAGCTGAGTAGCTGTGGCCATCGCCAGCCTGTCCCGGGCCTCGGGGTCCCATTCTGTAAAACAGGGTGTAAGACAATGCTCGGGGTGAGTTCCTTTCTGGTCGTATCGCACTGGCCGAGGCGTCCAGTATGAGGACAGACAGCCCCTGCGGTTATCGAGAAGGGCCAGTGTGCCACGTTGCGTGTGCAGTGCCGCCGTCTGATGAGACTCAGTGCTGGCTGTTATTCTAGTGGTTTTTCTTATTTTGTGTTTCTACTCAAGTCCTTTTTTAATGAACTGTGGCTTCCTGGGAGGTTGATTATGATAAGTGGCAGAAAAGAAAAGCCTCTTGCCACGGTGCCAGGGCCTTCAGACCCGCCCGGGCCCTCTGAGCGGTACCTTCTCTGCCTGTGGAGAGAGGCGTGTGGCTGCTCCCTTCCCTGGGGACCAGAATGGCACCACGGAGGCAGGCGGCTGCTGTTGCCGGCAGAGCTGCCCAGGCCTTGCTGTGTGTGCACCGAGGCTCGGCCAGGCTTGGGAGCCACAGATTGCCCAGAACATCCCGGTGGGGATCTGTGTGTCTGACCCGCGCAGGGTGGGTGATGAGAGGGAGGGGTGGTGCCAGGAGGGTCGGAGGCACGCACACGCAAGGGAACCTCTTAGTGTGTTCCAGGACTGAGCACACGCGTCAGCATGCTCACAAGTGTGCACGCGTGGCCTCTGAGGGCTCTCCCACTGGGGGAGACTCAGGGCCCTGCCTCTCCGTCGGAAGCTGCGTGCTATGGCCTGGAACTCGGGGCTGAGATCCCGAGGGTTGGGCCCCACTCCTGCAAGGCGGCGTCCGTCCGAGAACAAAGTCAGTGCCCCGGACACGCGGCTGCTAGTCCTCAGGGTGGCTCCGACATGACTGATCCCCCTGAGCTGTCTTGTCCTCATCAGCTCTCTGCACCCTGCCTTTGGGCGGCTGTGCAGCCCCGTTTGTGGGTGTCCAGAGGGCTCTGCACAGGCCAGGCTGCCACTGGGTGGTCTCCGCAATTCTGGTGTCCACCAGGGACCAGGTGGTCCGTCTGTATTTTAGGTGGAGGACAGGTAGCAGTGTGCACAGATGGAAGGACCAGCAGGTGGATGGATGGAGGGACTGTCAGTGTGGGGCTTTGACCACCGTGTCAGGGGCCTCCGGCTCGTCACCAAGCCTTGGGAGAGAGTTTGCAGGTGGAGCCGCCTCTGCTCCCGGGCACGTCTTATCGGCTCAGAGCAGCTCTGGGACTCCCGGCCTGTGAGGACACCCTCGGCTGAGTGGCAGCGCCTGTACCCCTGAGGGGCTCCGCAGATCAGCTGGGCCCTTCCACACTGGGCAGTTCGGGAAAGGAGTGTTCCCTGAGCCCGAGACCTGGTGGTGGTGCTGGGCCCTGAGCGTCACTGGAGCTGCGCACGCAGCTCTGCATCTGCAGCCCTCAGCCCCGATGGAGGCCTGTGAGTGGCGGAGGAGTTCCCTTTCCAGCTGCTCAGGGGAAGTGCAGCCTCGGGGCCTGGGGACCAGGTGGCACCACCACCACCAGCTCCAACTCCTGGGGCCTGCCCGTCCCCAGAATGGTTGCGCCCTCCATGTTCCTCTCCAGAGGCCCCTGGCTTGGGTGTGATCACACCTGGTGACTCCAGCAGGGGTTCACTAGGAGCTGGAGCTGACAGCGAAGGGGGTGTCCTTGTCCCATGCTAAAGACTGGGGAAGGAGATGACTGCTGTGGATAGAGCAGCACATGCTGTGAGATCCTTGCTGCGCAGGGGACCCCGAATCTGCTCTCTGGGCTGAGCTGAGCCCAGTGGGGTTCTGTGGGGGCCCCGGGAGGCCGTGTGAATGTTCTGTGGACAACCCGCAATAAGGGAGACACACACATCCTCGTATGTGCCCGTGACACAGCCGCGTGGCGGGTGCCTGCCCATCAGAGGAGGGTGCCCGGTGCCCGTGCTGCAGGGGACAGGGTACCCCTGGGGACCGGTTCCCCCCAGCCTTGCAGGTCCCTGTGAGCGGTTCAGTGAGTGTCTACGAAGGGCCACACTGACATTGCCACGTGCTCTAATCCTTTAAGAACCGAGATTGTCTCCGACTACAGCTGAGTTACGAGCTGAATAAATTAAAACTTCTTGTACATGATATCTTGTAGCCTTATTAAGTGGTAAGATTATGCAAAAATCGTTGAGTATGATAATGCAACTTACGGCGTGGTCTGTAACAGGACGTTCATTATCTCCGATTCTGCATTATTT
>RJWJ010047692.1:0-10867 GCA_004363605.1 Indri indri | reverse complement strand
TTGAACTCTTAGACTCATGTGTGATCCTACTGGCTCAGTATTTGTTTTTCCTTTATGAAGGAAGTTTTATTCAAAATTTCATTTATATTTGAGAGTGAGTCACTGATTAGAATCTCAGTGCATGCCAGTAGGGGCTAATGATGATGACTTCTTTTCCTCCTCCTCCTCTTATTCCCCCTCTTCCCTCCTCTCCTGTACTTCCTCCTCTTTCTTTGAAAAGTTGTCAACTATTAGTATCAATTGGGTTTTTTTTTTAGGGCAAGTTTCTCTGGGGAAGGACCCTCCAATCTCTTGTGAGTGATATGCCTGAGAGACAGCATTCTAGGAGCTAAGAGAGGTAATAGGGGTGAAGATCTCATCCACTGTTCAGGCTACAGACTTTAATTCCTTTGTTTTTAGAATGCATTTTATTCTTGCCTTCTGTGCCTGGTGTTCCTAAATTCATAGGCTTTCTAGTCAAATTTCTCTTCTGAATAAATTACTCTTTACTTACATTTGTTGGGAAGGGTAGTTTTCTGGTTTTGTGATATGGAGGAAGAATTTACAAGCAATACTTCTCGTTGTTTTTCCCAGCTTTATTGGGGTATGATTGACAAACAAATTATATATATATATTTAAGGTGTACAACTTGATGTTTTGATATCCATATAACTTGTGAAATGATTACCATAATTAAGGTAATTAAACTTTTTGATGACCTCCTATAGTTACCTTTTGTATGTGTGTGGTGAGAACACTTAAGATCGACTTTTTAGTAAATTTCAAGTATATAGTACAGTATTGTCAGCTATAGTGACTATGCTGCACATTAGATCTGCAGAACTTATTCATCCTGCCTAACTGAAACGTTGTACTCTTTGACTAATATCTCCCCATTTCCCCACCTGCCCGCAGCCCCTGGCAAC
This sequence comes from Indri indri, assembly GCA_004363605.1. Classification (NCBI taxonomy): domain Eukaryota; kingdom Metazoa; phylum Chordata; class Mammalia; order Primates; family Indriidae; genus Indri; species Indri indri. Next base: position 9,961 of record RJWJ010047692.1, on the reverse strand, counting down.
TATCACTATGATCATGCAGTGTTTAGTCTTTCTGTGTCTGGCTTATTTCACTTAGCATAACGTCCTCCAGGTTCATTCATGTTGTCACAAATGGGCAGGATTTCCTTCTTTTTAAAGGCTGAATAATATTTTATTGTATTCGTATAACACAATTTCTTTATCCATTCATCTGCTGACAGACATTGGGGTTGTTTCCATATCTTGGTTATTGTGAATAATGCTGCAATGAACTTGGGAGTATGATCCTCCTGCTTTTATTCCTACTGTTAACTCTACCTCTGAAAATACCTGGTAGGTCCAATACCTGACTTACTCTGGGTTCTTCAGTGTGAGCCAGCCTGCTGTCATTGGTGTATCTTTCTATAGGCAGTCAAGTTTCAATATCCCTTACACTAAGTGAGTTGCCAAGTACCCATCTGCTTTCTGTTGTCCAAAAATTTGAAGTCATTTCCCTTCTGTTTTTTTTTTTTTTTTGTCCTTATGGAATTATATAATTTTAAATCAATTTACTATTATTGTAGTCAGGTTTGGAAAAAGAAATAGAAATGCATGCATTTATTCAATTTACTACATTTAACCAGAATTGCTAGGATTTTTCTGATCTAATAGGACAAAATATGTTTTTTCCCTTGTATTTATGTTTCATTGCTTGAATCAGTGACTAAGTACATAAATTAGAAAATATACTTGGTGGGAATAGGTAACAATTTATTTTTTTTTAAATCACTATATATTGATTTAATATAGGGTAATATACTCTGTAGATATAAATAGATTTTAAGTGAATTGACTAAATTAAATATATATTAAACATATTTCTTATCCTTTTCTTTCTTATATGTGAACAAATTATATTTTGAAAGTAATGCAATTTAAAATCATCAAAATAGGTTTTTTAAACTTATTTCAGGAATCTCCCTTCGATGACTATGTTGCATTCTGTCCTGTTATGTTTTATATTTCAAATCCTTGTTTGAATACTCCTTGCAGTCACATTACAAATGAGCTGATTTCATTTATTCAGTAATATATACTGAGTGTGTACCAGGCACTGGGCTAGATACTGGGGAAACAGTGGTGAACTAGAAGCACAGTCTCTGTTTTCGTGGAGCCTTATAATCTAATAGGAGGGAAAAGGCATTTATTATAAAACAAGAATTATATGAAATGTGTTTGGACTAGATAGTGAGATAGTGTGTGTGTTCTTAGTTCTTAGTTCTTAATACTGTGTGTTCTTAGCGCATACACAGAAGCACCTAACCTGGAGTAAGTGGCATTATCCTAAGAATAATGGAAAGCTACAAAAGAGCTTTTATACTTAATTTTGTATATGTGGATGCTGTGTATAGAATGGATCACATAGGGCAAGTCTGAAGATGCATAAGACTAGATGCTTCGCTTTTATTATTCAGCAAAGTGATGATGATCATCATCAGGAATAGCATAAAGAATGTGAGAGAGAGAATTGACTGTACTGTTAATAGGATGGAAAAGGAAATGAGGAAAAAAGGAAAATCAGAAACAGCAGTTAAAAAGGCTTATATTTAATTTTTTTGGAATTATCTGGCAGTGAATTCTAGAAAAGGATCCAAATTGAGAGTTTACAGGGATATGTATATGCTATGGTTTTTAATGTTTTTAAATATAACTTATACATTTAGATATTTTTCGTCCAGAAGAACATTACTAAAGTAATATGCAAGCCTGGCACTAACTTCTAAAAACTGGCGCTTTCTTATTTAATATTCAATGCAGGCAAGTGAATCATATTATTATATTAACACAGTAATTATGATTAAAAACTTTAATTCTTGAGCAAGAAAGGATGTTTTGGATTAAAATATGGTATTTAAAGATGATTTCAAAATTTCTGGAAAACAAAATTTTTGGCGATTAGGGGAACACTGGTCATAACTCTAGGGTGGGTATTGCTTTTGAAAGTTTCAGATTAATAAGAGATGCTCAGTGTTATGAAGAGTGCATCACCTGCAAAGCTCTTAACTCTGACTTGCAGCCATATCATTATTATGCTGATCATGAATAATCTTATATCCTTTGCAGTATGTTCTTTGCCCTTCAAACTTTTAACTATTGAGATAATTCATTTACTTATTCCCTACTTTGTTTCAGCCTTGGCTTGCAAGGCTCAAAAGCAATTGAATGAAACAAGTTACAAAGACATTAAATTCAATAAGATTGAAAATAAAATGTGAGAAAAAATCAAGAAGAATAAAAAATAAGGAAGAAAAATAACATGAAGTCATGCCTAAGAATACAAGTATGTATAGTATTTAGTCTTGTACAGTTGATAAAATTAGGCTGAATCTTAGCTGAGTTTCTAGAGTCAATGAAAAGAGGAAAACATGATCTATTACAAGATATTCATAATATTTTAACAAATAGATCCCTTAGGAAAACTTTTTCTGAAATACTGAGACCTAAGAGAGAATTCTCCCATGGATTAAGATAAAAGAACTACTGTATGTGATATGGTTTTTATTATTCAAAAAAATTTATAATAATTTAGTTTTTCTTCCACCAGAAGAAAATTACTAAAGTAATATGCAAGCCAGAGACTAAGTTCTCTATATTCTCATAGCATCCTTCTGTTTATAATAACATCTTTTCATATATCAGTGTTTTAATGCTATAGTTAAATTTGCTAGGAATTCACACTATTCATTTCACAGCCTAGCTAGAACCCTGGATAAAGTTTAGAAAAGCTAGATTTGGGTTTTCCAATGTGTATTCAATGGCACATTAATTTTATAGGTTAATAACAGATGTTATGTGAGTAAAGAGTTCCATGATTGTTGGGAATTGCTAGGATAAAAAGAAAATAAACAATTTTTTTACAGGAGTATCTGTAGCACTTTTATTAATAGCATGCATCATTGTTAATATTCAAAAGGGATTTTTTCACATTGCATGTCCAAAGATTTTTTATCCTCCAAACCATTTTGAGTGGATCATCTACCCAGAGTAGTGTTTTGAGGGACATTGTTTGAAAAATAGTTTCTCAGAAGAATAAAGTGAATATTTAACCTTCAGCTAGTCTTCCATGAATGTAAAAAATTTCTTAACACAAGTGAACAGCAGAGTTTAATACTGCATTTTGCGGGGGGCCTGTGTTCTCTGCTGATGAAAGGCATATACAGATGTTTTTGTTAATTGGTGTCTGACTGAGAGGTTGTTATTCTTTAATAAATACTAACACGGCTCACAATATATGACTGAATTATAGATAATAGTTCAAACTTTGCCCTGAAGTGGGCCAATTTTCTTCACTTGGACACAGGGACAGATGGTTTGGTGCTATAGCAGAGAGGGACAGCGGTTTTGAACATACTTCAAAGTGTTACCGGTGCCTATTATATACATTAAAATATTTATACATATATATATATCTATATTCCATCAGGGTGTTATTAAAATTACTAGTTTTAAGCGGTATAACTTTATGAGTCTTCCAATATTAGTTGCCAAATAGATTTTGTGGAAATTAAATTCACTTGTTACATAAAATAGTTAGAAAACAAATATTGGAAGATCTGTACAAAAAATTATTGAGTTTTAGAGAAATTGCTTTTAATCTTTCTGATAGACATAAGATTTTTTACCTATTGAGATGTCAAAGTCTGGCAATAAAATTTCATGAGTTCAGGGGCAGGATTTGAGATAAGAGAACAGTAGTAAGTTAACTTATTTTCAAAAGCATAGGTATTTGCATTCATTTGAATAGATTAGGACAAATTTATTTCTAATGATAGATGGCTTTTCTGCTCTTAGTTTGCTGCGTTTAAGGGAGTACTTGGAGGTAACAGCAAAACCAGATGTGTTAGGTTGCTGGCTGTGTAATTTACTAATTACACAATAAAATCTCAGATGTTTATCAGCTATAATTTATTTTACCATGCATAATTTGTGCTAAAATGAAGAACACTATAAAATGATAATACTGGACTAAATAATCTCCTTAGGTTAGTTGTCTAAAATTCTAGAATTTCTAAGCCAATGTGTTAACCTTAAGTCTTGGATTTTGGGTTACTCTTGACTCAAAGTTTTAGTAATTGCTTTCTCACATCATTTTGTTTCTTTTAACTATGAAACACTTAAATTTGTTATTTACAAATAACATTTGAAATGATATTACAAGTTTAGCAACTATCCTAAACCTGTTACATAAACACAAAAAAGCACTTAATATTATATTTCTTTATTCTTCCATTGCTTAATATTCTATACCAATTTCTGTAGAAATCTATATAAATCTCTGCTCAGCACATGAAATAACAATTATAGAATTTTCACTATTAAGAGTAACTTTGAAATATATCAACTTGTTACAAAGTATAATAATAAGAGAAATATTTGCTGCTGCTTGAACAAAAATGTGCCCTTGGTTTGATAGTTAGATGTTGAAAAAGAATCATTTGAAGAGTGAACATTCCTGTAAAGATTCATTTCTATTTTCTTTATCTCGGGACTATCTGTTCCTACTGTGACTGAGAGAGATCATATCAAGGTTAACTAAATTTCATGAGGTTTAAAATAAAAATGAAGAAAAAGGAGTCCAGGAAACCCAAATATGTTTGTTCTTTTCTTAAATATAATCATAAAAGAAAAAGCAAAAAGAAAAAAGCATGCATCAGATATTTTCGAAAAATTAAAACATTCGAGGATGCATAAAGTATTGAAACCTCACTGTACCTAGAATCTGAGCCTTCTGAAAGGAGAAGGTAAAGTCCCAAACAAAGTTAATTTTAATAAAGGATTTGTTTTGATGATAGAACTGCTGAAGTACTTAAAGAAATTCCCCTAAAACTATAAAGAAAATATCCTTATAAGAAGGCATATACAAAAATAAGATGGAAGGTTGTTGGAAAGCCATTTTTTAAGTATATTTTATGGGATAAAGGTTTACTTTAAATTTATATTGCACATTCTTTCAAAGACTACCTACTACCCATACGCCATTTCAAGTATCTGAAAGCATTCCTGTGGGGAAGGTAGCACATTCTCTTACACTTGCAGTGAAGAAAATTTAAAGAGAAAATTGTACCCTAGAAGTAGTGCGTTTTTGTTACGTCACGTGAGCAACAACAGAACAGGAGCAGTTCCATGACTTTAATTCTACCTATATCTAATTAGTTTATGTACTTTGTGCCTTTCCCACATAAGTAGAATAAATAGTTGCATTTTAGTAATGAATCTAAATATTCAAGTATTCGAAAGGCTAGCCCTCAAGATTTAAAAATGACTTCGAAGATACATAAAATATGTTTTTACTCCCTGGAGGTGAACTGAGACTTACCGCCATAAGAGATGACGTTAATTATGGCATTACATTTGATTTTCATTGCAAAGCAACATAGAGTGCGTCAGAACCTTGGAAAAGTCATGGGAACTGTTTCTGAGGGAGGTCACAAACTGTATTTTTATTTTAAGAGAGGAGGAGGGAAGTGTTGGAGGGAAAAGCTCACATAACTATGAGAGGGTGATTACTTCTGTTGTGATCCCTGATGACATTTAAACTAAAAGAAGCATTTTATCAGATTGGATAGTTTTCAGTTGTTTTTCTTTTCAATACCTCTCTTATTTATTTTACAGTGGATGGAACTGAGGTTCAACACTCTGGCAAAATGCCCACACTGCAAAAAAATGTAAGTTCCCTATTATTGGAAATACTATTAAGTACTTGAGAACTATTTAGAATTCAGAATACCCAAGTAGATTTTGATTTTAAGACATGCTATGGAATGAATGCATGCTTAATATATTTATGTTTTTTGAGACTAAAAATCATCCTTAAACTAATTGATATATTCCATTTGAAATTAAAATGATTTCCTTGATTATCACTCTCTAAAGGAAATCAATTTCTAAGAAAGTGAAATTGCTAAAATTATCAGTAACTTGGTGAGGATTTTCAAATGTCCTAAGAGGTTACAATGTATCACAAATAATCTAAAATTTAATTTTATAAAATGGGCTGTAATCTAGGGGAAAATCCAAATTGTTTTAAAGTTCATAATTAGGTGGTTATTAGCCTTTTTCATCTCTTGTCTAATAAAATTAGCACTGACAGCAAAGTTTGTATAATTATTTGTCTATCTTAACAATTCAGTCTTTTTCTCTCTATTCCCAAATGGTGTACCTAAGGAAAATAACATAAGGCAATGTAAAAATGGGAAATAATATAAGACATTTTGATTAAAGACATTTTATAGTATGTGTGTTGGGGGGTCCCAAGATTCCTTGATTTTCTAGGAGGACTTATAGGAATTTGTATATGGTTGTAGTCACAGACATGATTTATTACTGCAAAAGTATGACAAAGCAAAATCAGCCAAGGGAAAATGCGTGTGGGACAGAGTCTGGAGGAAACCAGGACAAGCTTTCATCGTCCTTTCCTACTGGAGTATCCAGCAATGAGTTGTTACCACATATGTAAAATGTTATCTACCAGGGAAGCTCTTTAGAGACTCAGTGCCCAAGGCATCTATTGGAGCTGGTCACCTACTACCTAGCACATACCAAAATTCCACATTCCCAGAAGGAAAGCAGGTGTTTAGCATAAACCATATTGTTTACACAAACAATTTACACTTAATAAACCACTCTTATCAGTTAAGGAATAGTGGGAACTCTCCCAAAATCTAAGTTCTCAGATGCCAGCTAAGGGCTAAACTTCCAAGCAGGCCTTTCTAAGGATAGCACTCTCAGGCCTGTGTCTTTCCCGCAGAGCATCTATTTTGATAACATCCTTTTAATTAAAAAATTCTTGTGTTTGCCACTTATATTTGTGAATTATAACTTAACCAAAGGAAATTAAACTGAATGTTTTAACAATTCAATTTTTATAATTGAAAATATGGGATCATACTTTAATTTGTGTGACCTTAGTATGATATAAATACCTTATCTACTTTGAGAGTCAAGAGATTCCAAGCATGGTTTCTAGGAGAAAATAATTAAAAAGTATTTGAAAAGTGGAGTATGTGTAACAAAATATCTCTGTCTCTGCTAGTTCTCATTCCAACTAAATACAGCCTTATGAGAATAACTTCTTTACACATATTTTAGCTTCTAAAGAACAGATATTTTCTTTTTTATTTGTGAAATTAATCATTCACATTCTTAAATTTATTGAATCTAGTAGAAGTGTGTACATGGAGAAACAAAGAGGCTAACTCTAAATAAGTAAAGAGGAAAATGTATATGTGTTTGAGGGACATACCCACATTCCTCCCGCAACGTATGTGACGATGCATGTGAATGATGAGTATTTTGGCCTATTATCTGTGTTTTCACAAAAATGGACAAAATTAAGTTGCCAATATTTTTACTGAGAACATTAGATTGGATTGAAAAAACTTATAGAAAATAAAAAGCAGAGACTTCTTGTGGTTAGCAGACTGTGTGCTAAGTGCAGTGATAGTTGCTTTACATACACATATACACCAGCTGTAATCTTTACAGCAATCCTGGAATACAGGGATTATTATCCTCATTTTACAGATGAGAAACTGTTAAGAGAGGTTAAAGATTTTTGCTCAAGGGACTTGCTTATTTTAGTACAATGGCAATATTTTTGCTAATAATAAAGAAGTATTGAATGTCTAGATACTCTTGTGATTTGTTAAAACATCACAAGGCCGTGTATTAATATGAAGAAGAATTTGTCTCAACTACTTAGGGAACAACTTACATGGAAATTCACATGGACTAAATCAGCTTAAACATTATTCTGAGAGGAAGGTTTGTAGAACTGGAGTCACATGCTAAACATGGGAGGACTCGGGACTTTCATTACTTATTTGAGTGCAGACACTGTTGTCACATGAACACTCTTAATTGCTATCTAGATTTCTTTTTTTTTTTTTGAAAATTTTTTTTTATAACAAAATGATTGGTCATCTGTTGGATTAAGATTCTGAGACTGAATTTTATTTCTTTAAGCACCAATATCCTAAAATTATTTTTAAGTCACAGGAGTTACTAAATTATTACTGTGAGACAAATGTGTCATGTGCTTATTTCACAAAATGTGTGGGGAAAGTTGCCCCCCGAATTCCAAAGACCAAAGGAGCATTTTCTCTCATCCATCACGGTTTCTTACTCATGCAGGAGCTGGGACTATTGCAGCTGAAGGCAATGTTTTCTTTTAACTGGGCAGCTTGTGGCCACCCCGGGACTAGAGATGCATTAAATAGTTCTAGTGTTCTCAAATATAGCTTTGACTACATTTCCATGCAGGTGTTATAAGGGACCTAAGACTAGTAGAGACACTGATTTAATCCATGATAATTATCATTGAATATAATTTCTTTTATATCACTCTTTTATTCCTTTGTGAATCACCTCCTACACTTTTAAGTAACAATAGATTCTTACTCTCAAATGTTATCCTTTTATTTTGCCGTTTAGTGCTATCTTTTATAATTATTCATCCACTCAACAAACAGTTTTGTGCTTGGTATGGGGTACTTGATATAAAAGATGTAATCTTGCCTTCAAGGAACTTAGTCTTGTGGGCACTGGAAGGAGAATAGACAACTACAATAAAGTTTTTAGAGCTTTGCCAGAGGTATGGCCGGCATGCTCTGCTATGCAGAATACCTAATCCAGGTTGTAGGGAAAGGGAGTATGAGAGAGGGTTTTCAGGAGGGAGTGATATATGAACTAAGTAATGAAAGATGAGTGGGAATTATGTGAAAAAGAGGGTGGGATGGTTCACAGGTAGCTACCTGGATAGATGTGCTACTAAGGAAATGGAATAGAGAGGATTGAATGTGAAGGGATAAGAGAGAGAGATTGGGGTCAAGGATGACCTTATTTCTGAGAAGCTATGGAACCATTTACTAAGACAGGGAATGCAGTATCTAGAAGAAATGTGTCTGGCTGAGGATGATAAATTCATTTCGAACATATTAAATATAAGGAGAGTCCAGGTTTGCTAGATTGGCTGAGTCTTCATCCTATCTATCTATCTGCTTTTCCAGTCAGCACTCTTGGATCAATATAGCCATGGCTTCTTTCCTTTACCAAGATAACTGAGAGCTGAAAAAATTCTATATTGTTTGGCTCTTTACAAATGTATAGCTTTATACTTCAGCTAAACCCTTACTCTATATTCCTTTTTTGTGTCCTTGATTAACTGCCTCCTCCATTCCACCAAACGGCTGTTTCTAGATATTTACTGTTTTTCTTAAACCTCCATCTCAGTATCCCCAACTCTCCCAGTCTCAGCCCACGAGTTGCCTCCTATCCCTCCAAGACAATTGGGGCTATCTGTGAACTCCTTTATTTTTACACTCCCCACCCATAAACTTGTCTATGTCTATGCTCACTCATTTCCTCTTCTCAGAGGGATGCAGGTCTCTTCTTTCCAAGCCTTATGTCTCCATTTGATTATGGCACCCCATTCCCTCTGGAGTAAAGCACAATTAGCTATCAGTCTCCATTAGGCCACTGAATCTGACGAAATTCATAACCCAATTACAAATTCTGGTAGTTTGGTCCTCATCTTGCTTGTTTTCTCTGTAACATTTGGTTCTGTTGATTATCCTGGGTGTGCGATGGTTAATTTTAGGTGTCAGCTTGACTAGATTAAGGAATACCTAGAGAACTCATAAAGCATTACTTCTAGATATGTCTGTGAGGGTGTTTCTAGAGGAGACTGGTGTGTGAGTTGGTGGACTGAGTGGGGAAGATCTGCCCTCGATGTGGGCGCACATCATCCAGTTGGCTGGGGGCCTGGATAGGAAGAAAGAAAGGCAGAGGAAAGGTGATTTCCTCTCCTTTTCTCCTGCAGCTTGGATACTCTTCTTCTACGCTTGGACAGCAGAACCCCAGTTCTCTTTGGCTTTTGGACTTCAGGACTTATACCAGCAGTCCTCCACATCCTCAAGCCTTGAACCTCAGACTGAGAATTACACCAGCACCTTCCCTGATTCTG
>RJWJ010047691.1:0-10891 GCA_004363605.1 Indri indri | reverse complement strand
TGTTTTCCTGCCAAAACAAGGGTCTGTGTAATTTAATCCCTCTTTTCTTTGTTTCTTTCAGAATAGATATGATTTTCACCCCTGGACCTCCATCTACTCCAAAACATAAGAAGTCTCAGAAAGGGGCGGCATTCACCTACCCATCCCAGCAGTCTCCCAGGTGGGGCCTGCGGATCATCCCCACCCCCAAATCTGAGCTTGGGTCCTTCATGCGGGTGAAGTGGCCACTCCCTTAAGTAAAATGAAGAAAGAGTATGAAGCTTGTTCCAGTTGGTGGCCTTTTGAAAGGTTTCTGCACGGAAGACTTCCTGCCCCTCTTCCCAGATCATATGGGTGATACTTCTTTCTATGGTTTTGAAAATGAAAATAACCACACCGGTTTCCTTATTATAAAACAAGAGGAGACTTAGACGTGTCGTAGGAACGAGAACGTTTCATGTTAGCAGAGCCCGTAGCATTGTCAGTTGGCTGCTTGGCTCTTCCTGCTTAGTCATCCTTGGGGGGACTGATACCCCTGCCAGGACAAGGCCAGAGAAGGCACTCAAATGTCAGGCCCCTGTCAACACACAGCGCTTTGTCCCTCCATGGAGCAGCTCTCCTCCCTCCAAAAAACGTTTTAAATTTTTGATCAGGGTATCCTTTAGAAAGTCTACTACCTAAATTTACGTCTCTTTATTCCCAAATGTCTTCAAGGCATGTCACGTAAATGAGTGAGGGAGTCAGGCTTAAGAAATACTATGCAGCTTCCTCTTATAAACGAAGGAAAAGCATGAACATGGTGAAAAAAGGCATTTAATCTTCAGCTTTGGTCCTGGGGATGCCATAGGGAGCGATGGGACCATGAGGACTCATCTAAAGGAAGTAATTGTTATATTGTTCTATTATTGCTAATTTTAAGAATGAGGGATCCTCTGTTTCCACATAATCCAATTTATCAAAAAAGCAGAATATCCAGAGTTTATGTGAAAGTCTCCATTTTTGAGATGGCTTACATGTTTTAAAACCTTGTGCAGGCCAAGGAAAACACTAGTAGGCTGGATTTAGCACATGGGCCACCAGTTTTTGACATCTGCCTTAATTCAAGAATGCTCAGCCAAAGACAGGCCAGGGATTTACCAGGATTCAGTAGCCTGTAAGAGAGAAAAATCAGCTATCGAGATAGTGCCTAATATGAATGGGTTTGAGCAATAACTAGGCTCCCTGAAAATTCTCATCTACCTAAAACATGAAAATATTGAAACTACCTGGAATTTAGGCAGATATTAGTTATGCATAGCCAAAGAGTAAATTCAACACACATCTCAATTCTATTCCCCACCAGTGTTAGCTTTTGTATCATTTTCCAGATTCAGCATTTGTTTTCCATTCTTAACAAAATTGGCCAGATGAAATATTTATACCCACCATATATAATTTCAGAGATTTGACAACCCCTTCCCACCCCCCCAACACACACTCACTCAGAATAGAAGTTCTCAAGCAGCAGTCTGAGACTGAAAAACAAAGGAATTTAATTTAAAGGAATTAAACACTCTAGGCACTGTTAGGTGTTTTATTAACTTTAACACAAAGCAAGTGCTCCTTAATAGTGGCTTAATATTTGGCTTCGGATTTTCCTACAGTGAAGGAAAGCACGACATACCAGTGTTGAAGGCAGGAAAATTCTGACTTTTCCTGACTCACATATATTCACACCTCCAGAGTTGAGTGGTTCTCTTTCAGACTGCAAAGCATGAGGGTGACAATGACGGCTCCATGGGCCCTGGCCTGTCTAGCTGGAATAACCTTGAAAAGCAAAATAGATACAATGATCTTATACAAGTGTTGGCTTTTTCTTAGGAATGAACCATATGTAGCCAGAGCATCCACATCAGAAATTGAAGATCAAAGCATGATGGGGAAGTTTGTAAAAGTTGAAAGACAGGTAGGTCTTTCCTTTCCCTCACCAAAAAGCAAGTATATAAAATTTATTTTCAAATGCCATTTTATAGAGAGATAAGATACTTGATTAATCTTCATACTATCTACCATTCAAAAAAGAATATGGAAATTAAATCACTGATTTAGCATTTACCAACTGGATGATCACATGCAAGCTAATTAATTGTTCTAAGCTTCAGTTTTCCTCATCTGTAATATGGGGATTTTAATATCTCATGAAGTTTCTGTAAGGATGAAGTGAGTTGATACGTGTAAATTGCTCAGAATGTTAGCTGGCACACTCAACAAATGGTAGCTGCTGTTATCATGCACTTCATGGTGGTCCCTTAAGGAATATTCGTGACCTGCCTCCCTTATTTTTCATTTTGTGTATCTTTGGTCCTCCTTTTCTCGATGTCCAGGTCAGTGGGTGTCCTGTGTGAAGAGGCCTGGCTGGAAGAGGGCAGGCTATGGGTGAGGTTCACTCGGGGTAGAAAGAGAAACTCACTCCCAGCACCCGTGTAGCTCGCTCTTGCTTCTATAGTTTGCTAGCTCATATTCTAGCACCATCTGCCTAACTTAGCACTAGGTAAATGTCACTACCAATTTCCTTTAGGATCATATCAATCCTTTTATTTTATTCAAAACCCAAAATGGGATCTGTGCAGGAGAGGGGAGAGAAAATCTGAATTATTCTTTTTTGGTATATCAAGAGTATTGTTTTTCATTTTTAAAATCGAATTTATGATCTCAGCTCTACTTCGTCTTGTGTGCCTCTGTTCCCTCACCTGTGGATAAAGATGATAATAGTGTCTACCTTACAGAGTCTGTGAAAATTTAATGAGTCAGCAAGCAGAGTCAGGTACTGACTGCTCTGTGAGTGTTAGTTACTGTTGAGGCTGGGATGCTGTCCTGGCCATCGCCTGTAACTGTGCTCATGTCCTCATCTTTAAAACAGGCTAATATACCTGGTGACAATGCTTCCTGATGAGTTGTAAATTGTCAGAGCAAGAACACACACATGTGCACACAAACTCATGAATATGTACTCACAAAAATTGAGATAAGTTCCCAATTTAGGAAGACAAAGCAGATGCAGCTTCCGCTGTCCCTCAAGGCCCCTGGGTAGGGTCTCCAGTTCTGATAAGCTCATTTCTTGCTAACCACCGCCATGTATCTTTGGGGCTTACATCACCATGTGGGAGAAACACGCGCCAACAATCCATGAGCTGCTGTCTAAAGAAATGTTCGTAAATCAGGAACTCCTGCTCCTTGGCCCAGGTGGCATTAGCAAGGCCAGCCCCTCCTCTGGAGGACAAAGAAGGCCTGTACCAGTTATGCTCAAGCCATCTTCTGCTCTCAGCCTTTGCTTCATGGAAAGCCCTTATTACCCAGCTTGTTTCTAGATTAGCATTAATACTTGTGCAGGCCTTGCGAGTAGGAGACATGAAATAAATTATTAGTTGCTGTTCTTATTATTAAAACCTGCAAGAATTCTCTTCCCTTCTGCAAAGTAGATAAAATACTATAATATTTCCTCCCAACCAATAACAAGGACCCCCACCTCCAGAGAAAGCAGTAATTCCAGCTTCTGATGTTTTCCAGGTTCAGGACATGGGGAAGAAACTGGACTTCCTCGTGGATATGCACATGCAGCACATGGAACGGCTGCAGGTGCACGTCACAGAGTATTACCCGGCCAAGGAGGCCTCCTCGCCAGCTGAGGGGGAGAAGAAAGAGGACAACAGGTATTCTGATTTGAAAACCATCATCTGCAACTATTCAGAGACAGGTGCCCCTGAACCCCCCTACAGCTTCCACCAGGTGCCCATCGACAAAGTCGGCCCCTATGGGTTTTTTGCACATGATCCTGTGAGCCTGCCCCGAGGGGGACCCAGTTCCGGAAAGAGCCAGGGGACTCTTCCTTCCTCAGCAGCAACGTATGCAGAAAGGCCCACGGTCCTGCCTATCTTGACTCTTCTCGACTCCCGAGTGAGCTGCCAGTCCCAGGCTGAACTGCATGGGCCCTACTCGGACCGAATCTCCCCCAGGCAGAGACGCAGCATCACACGGGACAGCGATACACCTCTGTCCCTCATGTCAGTCAACCACGAGGAGCTGGAGCGGTCTCCCAGTGGCTTCAGCATCTCCCAGGACAGAGATGATTATGCATTTGGCCCCGGCGGGGGGTCAAGCTGGATGAGGGAGAAGCGGTACCTCGCCGAGGGTGAGACGGACACAGACACGGACCCCTTCACGCCCAGTGGCTCCATGCCTCTGTCGTCCACAGGGGATGGGATTTCTGATTCCATATGGACCCCTTCCAATAAGCCCACTTAAAAGGGGTCACTGGCTGACTCCTCCTTATAATGTAGACAGACTTTGTACAGCTCACCTCACTCTCACACCGGACGCTTACCAGCGGGGACACCAATGGCTGCATCGAATGCATGTATGTGCGTGGTGGCCCCCACCCAGGCAGAGGCTTCCCATGGCCTTCTTCCTCCCCATGTTGCCACGACGAAGCACTTCCTTTTCAGCATGGTTTGCATGACTTTACACTATATAAATGGTACCGCTAATCTCTTCTAGGATACACATTTATTTGCTGTTCTTACTTTTAATCATGATTGGGCCAGTGCAGGGAGAAATTATTGATGAGCCATGCTTATTGTTTGGTTGGCTGCTTTGGGTTTTGGTTTGGTAAGCAGAGAAAGGTGTTCAAGTTATTTTTAGGATCATTGCCCCCTTGTGTAAAACACTCCAGTGATTAACTGTTTTCTAAAGTAAGGAAATAATTTTCTTAACTAAACCACATTGCGTATTAATGAGGCTGCCTACTGAGGTAACATTAGGAAAAGAATGAGATAGTCATCACATCTCCAAAACCAAGAATTTAAACAAATATTTTATAATGGAAATATTGGCAAAACCATTTAAAAACTCTCAAAAAGATCTCACTTGGTCTGACATTGTTTGGTATCATGCCTCAGTTTCCTTGGCTGTAAAAGGTGGTGGTAATTTCAAGTGTAGCATTTCTGACGAGTTATGAATTGGCAGGGAGAAAATAGGCAAACAGACAGAAAGACAAACACACACACACATGCATTAAAATGTTTCCAATTTATGTAGCCAAGGACAATGGAATTGATCAGAAGTGGGTGGCCCTCTGGGCAGGAGCTGAGTTCAGTGCCTTGAAAATGAGGTTCCAACTCACATTCCTCCCCATGACACTTAATTACAAAATACCCACCTAACAGAAATTAGACTCTAGGAGGCATGGAGAAATTATCTAGCCCAAGTACTTCTTTTTAAAAATGAGAAATCCTAGGCTTGGATAAAGTGATAAACTCAGGGTCACTCAGTTGTCCGGTGGAGAGCCAGGAGTCAAAGTCCAGTCTGCTCACTCCCTCCCTGCCCTGGTTTTCTCTCGCCACAGCACTCCATCGTTTATGCGATGGAGACTAGAAATCGCAGCAAGATACCAGTACTTTATGTCATGTGGAAAGCACTCAGCATAGTTTATCCAGCAGGAGGGGCATGTCTGCTTTTAATGCAAAACATGCTCGATGCATTGCATTTGGAATCCAGAAAAATAATGATGCGGGCAAGCTACAATATTTATTGACACGCAAAGAGGCAAAATTTCCAGAACCATCCAGTGTTACTCCTCCAGATTTTTTTAATGAAGATGCTAAAACCACACCTTGCCATAAGACTAGCTAAAGTGTAAGCGGTCAGCCTAAAGAGCACTGCCATACTGTATAGCCCAATATTAAGCACAAGCCACCTTATGGCCTCTTATGTGATGTTACTACTGTACTGAAAAATTTTGATGGGAAAGGTTTCTGTTAGACTTGGGCTGAATTAGCTGAATGGACTACACCGCAGTATTATTGTCTCACTCTTTTCCCACACCTAAGCACTGGTTGTGGGTGGTTGCCATGGTGACCATCCAGATGATTGAAATGGCCTAAACCAATGTCTGTGTGCACCTGCCATTGATACTCCCCCTCAAAGTCTTGACAAGAACCACAGTAGCTATGGAATACAGTGATGATGAAAGCTTGGCTCCTGACTTCAGGAACTCACAACCAAAGCCCGAAGTCCCTGGCTAAGGGTGAGCATTGTGAGTGGGAGAAGGGTGTTTTCCATGGAGGGGCAATGAATGGATGGGTGTGGGGCTTGAAATCTGAGGTGAGAAATACATAAGAGTGATCACACACATCGGACATGAAGCACCTCCCCTTTGGCTTTTCATTTGACCTTCTGGCAATCTGAAGGACAAAGGGCACAGGTCATTTGTCCTCTTCCCCACTCTCTTCAACATGGCTGAATGAGCCACAGGGGGCTATTACCTAAGAAACCCTATGCCCCTTACTGGGGTCTTGGTTCTTAATTCTGGTCTTCTTGAAATCATCTTTCATCAGAAATGATTGTACTACCTACCATCTAACATATGACTATGCTCTTCTTTTTGTATATGATGTATTGGAAACAAAAAAAAAAATAGAGAATGAATCAAATTCTCCACATATGCACCAATTATTTTTTTCTAACTTATTAATATTCTCCCAGAACTTACTAGCTTTAGAATCTTACAAATAGATCCATTTTCCAGCACTCAATGGAGTTATAGCTGAAAATATTTACCATGGATCCAAATTTAGAGCAACTACCTTAGGTTCTTTTAATAACCTAGAAAGAGTTGGAACCTGTACTATTTTCTAAACCATAGGTGGGCGGTCTAGCTTCCCTGCTGGATCATAAAGCCGGGACAGCAGGGATTAGGTTGCGCTGATCACCAGTATGTTTCCAACATCTAGTAAGTTGTCTTTATCAGTGTGGACACAGATAAAATACATATTTTGTAAATTAATAAATGATAAGAATATTAAGAGCTGTTTTTCCCATGTAAGAAAACAAAAAGGGAAAAGGAAAATGATCTTCTAGGATAATTCTGCTTTGATATCTCTCCCCCTTTTTATTAAAAAAAAAATATATGTCCCAGAAAAGCAAACCAAACCTACTTAAGTTGGTGAGGTTGCCTATGAGTAGGCACCAACATGACTTAATCAAGGAAGCAGAAATTCAGGGTCTGGGATTGAACATGAGTTATGGGAAGAAACAGTGTGTGCTTCCACAAAGATCTTTTTGTCAGACAAGGAAATAACATGATGGAATAATCCAATGGAATTGGCTAATAACATGGTCCAAGACTATTTAACCTCAGCTATACTAGCAGTTTGGGAACTTGCCCAGGAAATTGCAGTAGTTTTGACAAAAACCCATGAAGTAGTAACAACTTAATTTCATTGTAAAAACTAGGAATGATTTTCTCAGGTAAAACTATGATCCCATTATATGTATTTGGTCTCTGTGTCACAATATGACATACAAAAAATTCAAGAGGTCATATTTTAGGAGGATCAAAATTAACAAAATAAATCAACTTTGCAAATGGTAGGTGAAAGATTATTCTATTGGGCCAAGAAAGAAGTACTTGAGATCGAGTGTGTGTTTTGACTACTAAATACCAGCAGACAAGCAAATGCCAACGTTTAAGAAAAAAAAATCATTGGAGGAAAAGAAAAACAATTAAATTGAGAAAGTTCTATTCAATAACTGTGTTTGTTCTTAGAACTGAGAACTTAGACCTATTAGACATGACACTGATATTACAAAGCCCTAGTTTTCTTGAAAACATAACTGGAAAACCCCAAGGCATATAGGTCAAAATGAACTAGTGAATCAACAATTATGCATCCTGTGTCTATTTTGTGCAAGGCAGTTCCTAGACACTGTAGTTTGAAAAGAATAATTACTTGTAGAAAAATCTAACAGGATCTACTCCTAATTTGGTAAAACCATTCTCATAATTCCATGCTACTATAATGAGAGTGTAATAAAGAAAAATTCATTTGTTTATCCATTTGACAAGATTTATTAAGCTCCATTGTATGCCAGGAAATTGTGTAATGCACTGGAAATTCAGAGATAAGAAAACCACAATTTCTGCCATCAAAATGCTAGGAATCTGATGGTCTCAGATATCAGAGGTTCCTTCACACTGTATCTGATTTTATCCCTGCAGACAACTCTATACAGAAAGGATTGCTTCCTAGCCTGGAAATGGAAAATTGAACAGAAGAAAGTGAGAGTAAAAATTCTGCATCAAAATAGTCATGATCCCATCAGTCCAGGGAAGGCTGAGTGGGTCAAATGGGGACTTTAACTTTGGGTTCAATTATTTGAACCCAAACAGTGGAAGAAAGGGGTCCTAGGATGTCTTGGAGAAACCAGCTTTCTCCTCCTCTCTCTAAATCTCTACCAAGACAGAGGCCAGGCGAGGAGCTGAGTTACTTCCATTTCATCATGTCGCTCAAGAGACTTACAGAATGTGGCACAGAATCTATTTCAAGAAAAAAGGTATCCTGCAGCTCAAACTCTCCTGGGGCAAGGGAAGAAACATCTTCAGTGGCCTAAGATGTCAACTGCATTTTTGACAGTGCCTCCAGACACACTACAGGATTCCCCCAACTCTTTGCTTCCCCAGAAGATGCCTCATAGCTGATATTTGGTTTTCACAAATATGCTTTCCAGGCACCTAAGATCATAAGGTTTTCTTTGCTTTCTGAACCCCGGTCATCCTTAGGAATTTGCTCTGTGTCCTCTCTTGGCTCACTTGTCCTTGAAGGCTTACTTATTTCAAGATGAACTTCTAAAAAGTCTAGATTTTTTCTTTATATCCAAATCAACCCAACGTTCTTGTGTTACTGATGTTACACCATTCAAGACTGAGCCAACTGGCCATTGAACAAGGCAGCAGGTAGCCCCTCACCAATGCCCAGGTTAGCAAATGTTAGGAGCCAGGTGATCTGGAGAGTGTTAGTGGTTTTGGAAGCCAGTAATGGTAGTGTCAAAGAGATTGGAAGCATACAGAGATGACCTGGAAGAAAATCTGAGTTTCAGGACATTCAAAAGTATTTGACTCTTCTGTCCTGTTTTGATTTTCAAATGAGACAATCAATATATACATAAAGCCCCTAGTACAGTGACTGACACATATCAGGGACTGTTATTTATGTTCTTTTTTGTTTTTAACAGTTTGCATTGATTCCATTGCCTCAGTCTTTGGTATTACTTATGAATTCCAAATTTACGCCAGAAAATCTTTTTCAAAAAAAGAGTGGTGGAGATCCCAATTAATACATGACAAAATCAGGCACTTTCACAATTGCTTTTTAAATAAATACATCTCTGCAAATAAAAATGTTTACTTTTTCCCATTGAAATGAGGAAGAAAAGGAATGTTGGAATGAAAACAGCAGGAATGTCGGATCCCAGTGGCTGGTGTGTGGCAGTTCCATAGGACATACAGTACCAGATGTTGCAGCATTCTCTGAAAGGATGATTTATGTATAGGAGGAAGGGCCAAATAGCAAGAATGATTAAACATGAAAGGACTCATGGTTTCATGAGGAAAGTCAACTGTGCCATGATAGTTGTCAGCCAACACCTTAGCAATGAATGGAGGAACTTCCAGAAGAAAGAGTTAAAGCTTACTCAAACCCTCCCTAGGGAAATTTGTTCCTGGTCTTAACAGTCTCGACCTCAGCCCCCCTGCAGGAGAATTATGATTACTATTTGATTTATTGTCATAGACATAAGGAGACTCAATTTCATAGATTCTCAGATGCTCAGAGCAAGAAGAGACTTTGATCACCCAGAACAACCACCTGCCTTTTTGGATTAAGAAGCAGAAGCTCAGAGTGAGACCTGGGAATCACACCAGGTCTGTCAGTGATTGAGTAGCAGAGTGAATCTGGAACCCAGGTCTCCTGACTCCTGGTCCATGTGTTGGAGACAAAAAGATAAAAGTAAAATAGCAAGTGAGAATGAAACATTGCTGTTGAGCCCAGAAAATGAAGAAGAACTTCCTGGCCCATTTGAGAAACTGCTAAGCCAGACATATTTTGGGGGACTTCTTCCCACCTCTGGAGTATGATTGATGTTCCCAGGCCTTGAAAGATGACGATGTTCCTTCTCCCAAATCCCTGCTGTCTTCAAAAGGCCTAGTAAAACCCCTGCTGCTGGGAGGCATTGAGAAGAAAAAGAAGAACGATCCCATGGCCATGCAAGCACTCCTGCCCTCCACTCCTCTGACCTGTCCCACTTCCTTTCCTCCCTGTCCTGCCATGCTTGGACTGGTGCACCATCTTGGCCCATCGCTTGGACTCGTTCAGCTCCAGAGTCATGCCTCAAATTTTATCCTCATCTATAGGTCAACTAACAAGATTTCTTTTTTAAAAAATCTCTAAACTAAGATGTGATTTCTTTGGGGATCTATATGATCCCAGATTTACCAAAGGTGTCCCTTTGTGCTGGGATCTCTGGGTCTCAGTTGAGCACAGCCTGGTTCCTCTTGCTTTATCCCAGAGAATCCTCATATGGCCAGGTCATAACTGGATACTCTTTCAGGACCTTCACCAAAAACTACAGAGAAGCAAAAGGACTCAATTTAAGAGAACTTATGTTTGTGTAACTAGGAAATTATTTTAGGAAGTAAACAGGCTTCTGTTGGTTCAAATGAAGATCTCCATAGGCGGTTTCTACTTATATTGTGCTTGGGATAGATTTGCCAGAATCTGCCAGGGCTCCCCAACATTCCTTGTTCAACCCAGTGATAGGATGTTCAGTTCTCCTGAGTCAGGCTGAACTGAAAAGTCCTAAGAGAGAGTCAGCAAAAAGGGTGGCCACGTTCTTGGGCAGCAATAGCTGACCCACTAATTTTAAAGATCGTCATTCTACCTAAGTCTTCTTCCTCCAAATAGCATTGTTCTGGGGTTAAAATAAGTTTCAGGGGGAAATTATAATTTTTGACCCAGTAAAAAATGGGCTGTATGTAAGAATAACCTGAGAATGGCTTACAATTAACCAGTTAAAAGCCTAGCTCAGTGCTTAGGAATGT
>RJWJ010047690.1:0-10872 GCA_004363605.1 Indri indri | reverse complement strand
AGTTTCATTTCTTAGGTTTAAATCTGTTACCCAGTGTGAGTTGATTTTTGTGAGAGGTGAAAGGTGTGGATCCTGGTTCAGTCTTCTACATGTGGCTATCCAGTTTTCCCAGCACCATTTATTGAATAAGGATTCTTTTCCCCAGTGTATGTTTTTGTCTGCTTTGTCAAAGATTAGGTGGCTATATGAGGATGGTTTTTTACAGCCAAATCATAATCTCATTTGCCAACTTCCTTTTTTCCTAAGAAGCCAGGGACTATGTTTGCAATTTTACATCTGCCCTCCCTCCCCGGTTCCCTGCTCAGAAACAAGCAGGTCAGAGTCTGGGCAAAGGCCCACCTGCCTACCTTATTTTCCCAGAGACTGAAAAGAGACAACACGTGGGATGGGGCAAATGGTGTTGCAACCACCAGGGATCAGCGGCCGGTTTCAGGAGAGCCAGGCCTCCCTAGGGATGCGTGGCCGTCAGAGCAGCAGATTGGAGAGAGAGCAAGGAAACGCTGCAATCAGAGGGCTCATCCAGGTGTCCCTGGCTGAGGTGAAGGCTGAATTCCCACAGGTGTGGTGAGAGATGAGGCTGTGGGAGTGGGAAGGCTGGGGGTGGCGGCTGGTGGAGATTCTCACACAATGACCAGCTTTGCAATTGCCGGGGCAGGAAGTGGACAAAATGCCCAGTGGACTGGGCAGTGAATAGCTGTTACATGGGGAGCCAGCCACGAGTCGGGCATCCTATGAGCCCTGCATTCAGAAAGCTATGTAATCCCCACAACCACCCTCTGATGTAGGTGGTATTATCCCCATTTTATAGACGAGAAAAATGAGGCCTCAAGGTTAACCAGCTTGCCCAGAGTCACACACTCCTAATGGGCCAAGCTGACTTCAGGCCCCGTCTGCAGACACTGCCATGTACTCCAACACCACCCTCCCTGGTCAAGGCTCCCAGGCTCTCTCCCTGAACTGCCCCTAATCAACTGGGAAACCTCAAGAAAGTCTCTTAACCACCCTGGGCTGCAGTTTCCCCCGACGTTCCAACTGGGAATAACCACAAGCCCTGCCCTGCCTCCCGCACAGCGCTGCCGTGGTGTGGCCTGCGGAAATAACACGACAGAGCGGGCTTTGACAGCACTCCTGGCTGGACAACTGGCCTCCTGACTACGAAGACGGGGCGGGGGCTGCAGGCCCTCAGGCAGGTCAGAGCAGGAGTGGGCCCTCACCTCGCACGCCCCAGGCTCCCGAAGCTCTCCCCAACCAGGTTACCTGCTGGGCGTCTCCCTCGGTAAATGGCAGCTTTGTGGAGACGTGAAACATGATCTCCCTGTCCCAGAATGTCGTGTACACTGATTCCACCCCTGTCTGTCCGTGGGTCACATCCAGGCCTCCTCGGAAACTGTCAGCAAAACAGGGCAGGAGCAGGGGAGAGAACGAGAGTGAGGGCAAGTGGGCAACTTGGTGCCGCCTTCCCTAGGACGTGCAGGGGGGGATGCCTGAGAAGAGGCAGGGAGCCAGGGGCAGGGCAGACTACGGTGCAGGAGACGCAGGGAGATTTGCTCTTCAGGCAGACAGCCCTGGCATTCCACCCATAAATCCACTGTGTGAAAGACAAAGGCGGAACCTCCATTTCAAGCCCTCGCTGTGTCCCCTCCACACCGGATGGTCACATGGGAAGGGAAGCCATCCACCCGCAATCCCAGACAAATGCCAGTACCAGGTGCCAGCGGCCCCCAAGGCTGGGCATAGGCCTTTGCTCTCCGCAAGGCCATGTCTGAGTCCAAGCCCAGAGCCAGGGCAACCAGCCCCCTGCTAGATGGTGATGAACCCCACAGGGGAATGCAGAGTCAGGCAGGAGAGGTTACGGGAGCTTGACTTCTACCCAGCCAGTCCCTGATACGGAGGCCCAACCACAACACCCAGCTGGGGCTTATCCAGGAAGGTCTTTCTCTGGCTACCTCCTCACAGGCAGGAAAGCAAAGTACTAAGCAATGGGGTGGGCTTCCAGGAGCTGTCCCTCCCTTCTGCCTTTATAGAACACAGCTTGGAGCATATTCTTCAGCAGGGGGAAGAGAATGCAGATGCAGGTTCCTTTAAGCAAATGAAGTCAGAGGGACCCTGGATGTCAGCCCCCAGCACCACAATACAGCCAGAAAATGTGCTCAGCCTGGCAGGCAGTTGGGTGCTCCGGGGTCTAGAACTGCTTCTGCTGCTAGGTCAACATGTGACCTTGGGCACATCACTTCATCTCTCCAGGCCTCAGTTTCCTTTCTCCGTAAAATAAAGGGATGGGATAGGATTACATGATCTCTGAGGTCCTTCTGGATTTATTATCCTGTATTTCATCTATTCCAAGACCCACATTTTTTTCAACTGTAACACCACTGAATTCAGGATGGGTCTTATAATGATGGCATCTCAAAGTCAACGAAAGATGGTAAAATAAGAACGATAACCACAACGACGACCAGTGCGTGGCACTAGCTTGAAAGCTTCATGTGCATTATCTATTTTAATCACCCAACAACCTTATGAGGTCCATATTACCTTTACCTCCCTTTTTACAGATGAGGAAACTGAGGCTTACAGAGGGAAAATCACTTGTCTAAAGTCACAGAGCTAATAAGCAGTGGGGTTAGAATTTTTAACACAGGAGTGACTAACTCCAGACAGCAGTGATGACCTTGAAGTGGGGGAGAAGAGGGAGGAAGAGGGAAAGAAGAGAGGAGGAGGAGGAAGGGGAGAGAAGGAAGCAGAGGAAGAAAGCAATCACCAAACACTTGCTGCATGCCAGGCACCAGTGCTTTCACACAGGATGCTGGGAGCGCCTGTTAATTTGGCTGCTGGGTCTGAACTCATCCCAAAAGATGAGTTTTCCTTTGCCAGGGAAAAATCAAGAGCCAGAGTCTTCCAAGCAATAGCCCCAATATTCTATCTTACTGTCCACTTAAAAAAATACAGGCTGTTGTATGGATTCCAGCCTGGAAATTATATTTGCATCAACTCCGAACTATCCACTCCTTGTGTGTTATCCAAAGTGGGTCATTTCCACCCCCAAACTGCACAGGGCTGCCTGGCAGGTGAGTGGTAGGGAAGGTGGATTCATTTCACTCCCAGTCTGAGCCAAATGCAATTAGGAAGGCAAATCTGTAGCAATCTCATTGCACATCCTCAGGCCACATGCCAGATAATCTGCCATGCTGGGTTATTCCTCGGACCACTGGGTCCTCAGGAATGCAGGCCAGTGAATGTCGATCACATGCTGAAAACAACCCCATGTTTCTCGTGTTTTTGACTTTCACATGCTCTCCCTAAGGACTGAGCTGTCTGCCCCTTGGCCTTCCTCCCGGGCCTCATCCATGGAGCTGGAGCCATCACTTGGCTAAAACCCACCCTTTGAAGTCCTGCAGCGAGATCGTGTCTCCCAGCAGGTCTAAGAACTCCTTGAAGGCTGGACTCTCCTCATTGTTCCCAAATAGCTCCTCCTCCAGGGTCTGAAAGAGAAACAGGAACAGGGGCAGGAGTTACACAAATCCTCCTTGATGCCAAGAAAAGGAATATGGCTGCCAGATACCTGGTCCCTTTCTTCCTTTCTCCCTGTCTCTCAACACATGCGCCACTGCTGTCCTCAACGGGAGGAAGGAACTAACAGAGCTCGCTCGACAGAGCTGGATCTTTGGCGCTGGTTAACAAGGGCTTTCTCTTTGAGCAAAGGCTGCTGGTCAGTACAAAAGGCAGAGCTGAGACAAAGAGTTCTCAAACCTGATACCCAAAAACATGATCCATAAATAAAACATCAATTACTGGACTTCCATCAGAGGGCAAGTCTCAAGCATTTACAAAGAACGCTCAAAACTCTAAAGTCATCAAAACCACAATGAGATGCCACTTCATCCCCACTAGGATGGCTGTCATGAAAAAGAAAGTAACAAGTGTTGGTGAGGATGTGGGGAAATCATAACCTTCTCACACTGCCGGTGGGGATGTAAAATGACACAGCCACTTTGGAAAACAGTCTGGTGGTTCCTCAAAAGGCTAAACATAGAGTTACCATATGACCCAGAAATTCCACTCCTAGATACAGACCCAAGAAAAACAAAAACTTATGTCCACACAAAAACTTGTACATGAGTATTAATAGCAGCACTGTCCATAATGGCCCAAAAGTAGAAACAATCCAAATGTCTCCATCAACTGATGAATGGATAAACAAAATGTGGTCTATTCATACATGGAATATTTGGCCATAAATAATGAATAAAGCACCAATACATGCTATAACATGGATGAACCTTGAAAACATTATGCTCAGTGAAAGAAGGCAGACACAAAAGGCCACATATTATATGATTCCATTTATAAAAGTCCAGAATAGGCAAATCCGTAGAGACAGAAAGTAGATTACTGGGACTAAAGGGAGTGGGGATGGGGAGAGACTGCGAGTGAGTATGGGGTTTCTTCTGGGGATGATGAACATGTTCTGGAGTTAGATGATGGTAATAGTTGTACAATTCTGTGGTTATACCACAAACCACTGAATTGAGATATAAATCACATTATTATAAATTATATGGTATGAGAATTGTGCCCCAATAAAGCTGTTATTAAAAAATTTTTAACTCATCAGTAAAAAAAAAAACCCATTTAGAAAATGGTCAAAAGACATGAACAGACATTTCACCTAAGAGGATAAACAGATGGTGAAAAGCACATGAGAAGACGTCCAACATCATCAGGCATGAGAGAAATGCAAACTAAAACCTTACGGCGACATCACTCCACATCTATCAGAAGGGCTGAAATAAAAAGTAGTGACAACACCAAATGCTGGCAAGGATATGGACAAACTGCATCCCTCAGAATTGCTGGTGGCAATGACCACTCTAGAAAAGAGTTTGGCAGTTTCTTACAAAATGAAACGTATAAAAAAATTTTTAAAAACTAAACAATTACGGCCGGGCGCGGTGGCTCACGCCTGTAATCCTACCACTCTGGGAGGCCGAGGCGGGCGGATCGTTCTGAGCTCAGGAGTTCGAGACCAGCCTGAGCAAGAGCAAGACCCCGTCTCTACCAAAAAAATAGAAAGGAAATTAATTGGACAACTAAAAATATATATAGAAAAAATTAGCCGGGCATGGTGGCGCATGCCTGTAGTCCCAGCTACTCGGGGGGCTGAGGCAGAAGGATCACTTGAGCCCAGGAGTTTGAGGTTGCTGTGAGCTAGGCTGACACCACGGCACTCACCCCAGGCAAGAGAGTGAGACTTTGTCTCAAAAAAAAAAAAAAAAAAAAAACTAAACAATTACAACTCAGCAACTGTACCCCTAAGCATGTATCCCAGAGAAATGAAAGCTTATGTTCACGCAAAAATCTGTAGAAGTTATTCATAACAACTTTATTCATGATAGCCCCAAAATGGAAACAACCTAGATATCCTTGCATGGGTGAATGTTTAAACAAACTGCGGTACCATTATACCATGGGATGCTACTCAGCGATAAAAAGGAACAAACTATTGATATACTCAAGAACTTAGATGAATCTCACTGAGTGCAAAAAAGCCAAAAGGTTGTATACTGTATGATTCCATTTATATAATGTTTTAGATTGGAAAACAGATTAGTGGTTGCCAGGGGTTAGGGACTGGAGGGAGGAAGGGAAAGGGAGGCAGGAGGGAGGATGGTTATAAAAGGACAATGCAAGGGACCCCTGCAGTGATGGAATTCTTCTGTATCTTGGCTGTAGAACCTATACATATGTTAAAATTATATACAGCAAAAAAAAAAAAAAATACACATGCACACAATATCCACAAATGAGTATGTGGAAAACTGGGGGAAATCTGAATAAGATCTGTGGATTGTATCAATGTCGATATCCTGATTGTGATATTGTGCTACAGTTTCATAAGACACTACCTTTGGGGAAAACTGGGTAAAGGGTACACAAGATCTCTCTGTATCAGTTTTTTTACAATTGTATGTGAATCTGCAAATATCTAAAAACAGTTCAATAATTTTTAAAAAGCAAAGCTGAAAACAGTAGCAAGCTCTGTAAACAGCAATAAGCTTAAAACACGAACGCCCTGACTGATTGACAGGCTCTACCCACAGTGGCAGGCTCTGCAAACAGCTGAAGGCTCTGCAGACACTCACAGACTGCAATGAATGGCCGCAGATGACATAAAGATACGCTAGCTTGCCCAGTCACTTCAAGGAGAAAGTCTCCAACAGCTTATTCTTTAACACCTCCCTAACACCTACTTTATTACAAAACAGGGCAGATCTCAGACTCTAAAATCTAGCAGATTTCAGTAACTTTATTACTTACAGTATTTCTTTTTAGAATTACCTTCATTTCGAGGTAAGTGATCCTGGTTTTCCAGTTAAGAGTAGTGATATAAAATTTCCTTTTATAATAAATGCATTTAACTTTGAAAAAAAAACTTTTTAAAGAAACTGTTAAGTAATTAACAGTATAGGTATGATAAGAACGTTAACAGCAGCACATGGTGGAACAAACCATATGATATGGATCCTCGATATGGTTTGTGAATGTCTGAAGTTTGGGAAACACTGCTCTCTAGCAGGGGTCAGCAAACCATGGCCCATGGGCCATCTGGCCTGCTGCCTGTTTTTATAAATAAAGTTTTATTAGAACACAGCCAGGTCAACACATTTATGTATTGTCTATGGCTGCTTTTGCACTACAAGGGCGGAGTTGAGTGGCCTGTGACAGAGACCCCAAGGCCCACGAAATCTAAAATATTTACTATCTGGCCCTTTATGAAAAAGTTTGACAGTCCCTGATCTATGGCATGCCATGAAGGCATCACAACTCTAGCCAAGAGTCCTGTTTGCCCCAGGTCATGAGGCCAGAGAGTGGGAGAGCAGCTGCTTCCAGACAACCTACATTTCCTACTACAAAAACAATTGTGTGTGTATTCTGGGGCATGCGCCTCTCTTCCAGCATTCATACCCAGCCTGGTATTAGCATTGTCATTATTTTTACACTGGCCTTGAACTTGACCATGCATGCAGGGAGGGGGTCTTACTCATCACTGCACCCCAGAGCGCTCAGCAAAGTACAAGACAACAGGAGAATTAGGTGAGGCTTATTTATATCCAAACACCAGCATAGGTCTTTTCTGCAACAAATGTTCATATTAAATGTCCCCCAGCTGTAGGTCTGCAAAACAACAATCTGCCTAGGATTTAAAAAAAAAAAAAAAAACGAATTTTATCTTCCTGGCTTTTTCCCCCATCGCAGCATCAGGTACATAAACAACACACAGATTCCTTCTCAGAGGCAGATAGTTAATGTTCAGTAATTACAACTTTGCTGGAACATTGGATTGTAATCACCTTATAAGATCTGCTTTGGTAAGTTTCATAAGCAAAGAACTTTAATTAAAGAGGTTATATTAGCAGAGCTGTACAAAATAAAAATGTAATATATGAAAATAATTAGAGCAGCTACCTGAATAATCTCCCTTAAATTATAAGATTCATCAGTGTTGGTCTTGCAGATCCTAAACTCTTCACCTAATTAGAGTATTTTTAAGCAAACGCATGTCTCTTATGGTCTAATATCTTCAGACAAAGAAATCAGGTGTCATCAAGCCAAGAAAGACAGCATCATGTAAAAAAAAACACAGATAATATCAGAAGATACTGATCAGCAGGGCCAACATTTTTATTCAGTCACTAATTCCCACAACATTTCAATGTATTTATATAAAGCTGACTGACATGCTAGGCTCTCGGATGACACACAGATGAAATGGGTGTGGACCCTTCTCTCAAAGAACCTAGGTGAGAAAACCTCGGTGTGTTCAGCCAATCACTCTGCTTGGGACATTAACAAATTGTTCATGATAGGAAAGAGGTAGAGAAGATGGGAAGTTTGTGGCCAAACAAGTATAGGAAACAGTAAGTTTAATAAAGTTATAAAGAGTTTACCTTAGGGGTTCTTAGAGCCTTTAAAAGGTTCCCACATAAGTGACAACCCCTCCCCAAGTCATTTGCTCACAGAGTACATCACCAGACCCGTGCCTCATGGAACATACTTTGAGGAACATTATTGTGGCCAACTAACTTCAAAGCAGCATGTGAGTGCTATGGAGACAGAGGAGGGTGAACAGTGGCTTGCTGGTAAATGTTTTGGCAACTGGCTCTCCCAAGGAGGGAAACAGAAACCCTTGTGTTTGCCAATTTCAATGGCATAAATATTTCCACTACGGCTGATTTTAAGCTACCAACATGACGTCACCGAACACAAAGTTGGGAAGAGATGTGCACCGTTGGCTCCATTGCTCCATTGAAGTTTGGGGACAAAAAGCTAATTTCCAGTGGGGAGAACGGTGGGCAAGGAGAGAGCAGCTTGCTCAATCCATCTCCCCTCCCCCACACACACACCCCTAGCCTGATTTTTCTTGCAACCAACAGCTCATAGATAGAATTGAATAGAAGCTGAGGTAGCCAGGAAGAATCAGAATTTACTGTATGAAAAACTATATCACCGTTTAAAGGATTTGCAGGCCTTTTTGTAAGGAGTAACCTTCCTCAAAGGTTCTGCCACCTCCAGTCTAATTCATACTTTAAATGTGACAGTTGTATTCAGAATGTTTAAGGACCTCATTCAGGGCTCCTGCACTAGCAGTAGGCAAAAAAAAGAGTCCTCGGTGAGAAACCATAGGATGTCGTGACCAGTAAGGACTCAGGCTGCTTACCTGCCTGGCTTTTTGATAAATGACCCCAAATTTGAACGTGTTGTTGACATCATGTTCATCGTAGGACACAATCATCTGGGAGGCCTGGAAAACATGGGAAGAAAAAACATCAAGATTGTCTGTTAATTTGGAGGCAAATGAGGAAGCAAATGGAAGGGGACGCACCCATTTAGGTAGAGAATGTACCTCCTGGTATGAAACGTCCACACGTATGGAGGAAGAGGAAGGGAGAAATAACAAGTAGACAGGATGCAACTCCAAAGGTCTTAGCCAGCTTCCAACACCTGGGCTTCCCCAGGAGTAAGCAAACCTCTGTATCACCCATTCCATTCCATCCAGATGTGCCAACCAAGGCTCAGGCACATGAATTCTGCAGGACTCAGGGAACTGACCTTACGCCAGTGTTTTATCTGTGGTGTAAGAAGTGAAGTCAGAATCCCAAAACCGTTCAGCAAGGATAACTGCAGTTCTAATTCCACCTCTAATCAGCATTGTGACTTTGAGCAAGTCACTGTTCCTGCCAGACCTCGATCCCTTATCCATAAAATGAGAAGTCTCTAAAAAGACCACTCTAAGGAAGAATATACCCTAATACCAAATGGTTGTCAATCACTGTGTCCATGCATGTGCGTGTACACACACCTGTTAATATAAAATCATATGGAAGTTGGTTTTTTTTGGGGGGGTGGATGAAGGGCCATACCTCTAGCAATAACTCTGGGCTTTAGTCATAATTGGTCTATTTAGATTTTTATATTTTCGTAAACAGTTTTCAGAAGTGCATTTTCTTAGAAAGCTATTTACTCTGGCCATGATGAAGTAGCAGGGACCAGATTTACCCTCCCATTTTGAACAACCAGAAAACTAAACAAAATATATGAAACAATGGATAACATGCAGTGCAAGACAATAATTCCTCACCTCTGTAATGGTATGAGCCATAAAAATGCCTCACCTTATTGCAAGAGAGAGTGGTGAGGCCACATCACAGGGCAAAGAGAATGCCAACATAGCCCCATGGTCTTCTGAGTTGAGAAGATGGTTTAGAGTTAGGAGTGGCCATGGCAGCAAGAATTGGTGGAAATAACACTGGAGACGTGGGAGCTTCACAGAAAGGAAGCTCCAGAATCCTTCACATGGGTCCTCTCTGGTCTTTGGCTGTGCTGCAATGTGTCACCCATGGGAGGAAACTAATAAAGTTAGGAGAAGAAACACCATAAGTGGGTAGGAAGGAAAAATCTCAGAGGCTCACATAAAGGCAAGAATAAGTCATGCGTCCACCAGCGACCACAGGGGGTTGCATAGAGTCCTACAAAGAGTATAGCTTCAATAATGGGGTCAAATTAACCACAGACTAATGTCTGTTCTGGACACTAACAAAACTTAAAAGCAAGTCTTGAAAGGACCAAACTTCTATCCTAGAACTGTATTTGGAAAAAGCTGAACAATACATACAGGAATGTAACACAATCTAGCATTCAACAATGTAAAAATTACAGTGTTTGTATCCAATCAAAATGATCAGCAAATAAAGAAGCAGGGAGAAAATAAATAAAAATATCCAGACCAAAAATTACCCAGATTATAGAGTTAGTATAAAAGTATGTTAAAACAGCTATTCTAAATATACTCCATATGTTCAATAATGCTGAAGAAAACCTTACTATAATGAGAAATGGGAGACCTATAAAGGACCCAATTGCATTTCTAGAGAGGAAAAATACAGTATCTGAAAAAAAACATATACTAGATGGTATTAACAGCAGCTTACACACACTGCATAAGAGAAGTTTAGTGAATTTGAAGATGTGGCATAGAACCTTTCCAAAAATAAAATACACATGCACACACACACATACGCACATACACACACAAAGATTAAAAATTATCCATTCAGCTATGATGGAAAATAAAAGAAAAAGATGATCCAGAAACAAGAGACTGCCAAAACTTAATCAAGGAGATTTAAAAATACCAAAAATAACTTTTAGAGGTGAAAAATATGATGATTTAATTTAAAAACAATGGATGAGTTAAACATCAGACTAAAAACAATTGACAAAACAACGAGTGGACTAAAAGATAGGTCTCATGCAATTGCACAGAATGCTACACCGAGAGACAAAGGAATATAAACTATAAAAGAGTTATTA
>RJWJ010047689.1:0-10859 GCA_004363605.1 Indri indri | reverse complement strand
TGCTGCTGGCTCAGTCAGGAGCTGTCGCTTGGTAGAGTTGCTCCACTTCTGAACAGAGCTGCCTGGGGTGTGGTCTGAGTATCTCTCCAGCCACCCTCGGGGGCCCAGGGGACCCAGAGGTACAGGAGGTGCTTGCAGGGCCTGGCAGGGAAGCCCTAAGCATGAGCAGGGGGGATGCTGGCAGGTGAGCGTGGGTTTGGGTGGGAGGGTAGAGTTGCTGAGGTCGGGGCACAGAGCCCGGATCTCTTCTGAAAGGGTCCTGAATGTCACGCCAGGAGAGGAGATGGAGAGTCAGGTCATTCCACACATTTTTGTGTCGCTAGTTTCTCTTTGGTCACTAGAGTCGGGAGCCCCAGAATGAGGAAATACCCAGGTCACCCAGTGGTTCTCGAGAATCTCCCTGCGGTGCTAAGAGGGGAGGGCTATACACTAGTGTCCCCAGGGATGAGAAATAAAGAAGACACCTCATCAAAAAATACTACAGCCTTCTTTGGGGACAAAATTCTGGACTATGGGGTCCAGAACAGCCCTTTGAGGCAATTTCATAGGTTCTCATTTTTGGAGGAGAAGCTGCACCCAGAGGGCGGAGGCACCTCGATCTGTAGCAGCCTAACTGTTCCCTCGAAGGAGTCGGGGGCCCAAGGGCTCTCACCGGGGAGGGTGGTTGTGTGTAAATGGTGAGAGTCTTTAGATTTCCAAATAATCAGTTCAGAATATGTTGCTTTTCCAAAGGACAGTTCTATTTGCAGACCGCTGTGTCTGAACATCGGCCCCAAAGCAGATTAGAGGGGAAGGCGGTGGGCTCAGCACTCCTGTGACGTCAGAGTCTCCGACTCAGAGTTCAGCCTCTCGTGCGGATGGGGCTGGGACTTCGGTCTTTCCGAGAAGATTTGGAAAGGCGGGCCAGGCCCTCTCTCCTCTGCTGCTGCTTCCAACCAGTCACCGGGGTTGACTCGAATGCTGATGCTTCTCCAAGAATCCCTGCTCTCCCTCTAGGAGAGTGTGGCCAGTGCCAGGTGACGGTGGAGAGGGAAGCTCTGCCCCTGCAAGAGAGGGCAGAAAGGGCACAGCGATGACTGAGCTGCTGTCCCACGGGGGGAGAGGGAGGGAAGGGCCCGTGGACAGCCCAAACTGGCCGGCTCCAGGCACAGAGCTCAGCGAGCAAGAGGTTCATCATTAACTGTCAAACGGCGGTTTTAATCAGCTCTGCTCCTCAGTGGAAGATAGATTTAATATCAAGGCACATTTTCAGAGCCATTAGTTTAATTATGACAGGTGTCTGCAAACTGGACGACTCTGCTTTCAGACCTGAGTGACAGCGTTTAATTCTCCAGGTCCGCGGGGACCCCGGCTACTTTACCAAAATGAGCTTCCATTAAAAGTCTACGTGGGTTTTTTTCCCTTCTCCCTACCGCCCCCACCCCCCCGTTTCTCCTTGCCTTCCTCCTCCTCTCTTTTTATCCTACTGTACGCGTCGAGAGGAAATGGATAGAAAATTGTGCTTCGGTAGAAGAGAAAATAATTTACCTTGCCCATTAGAACTCATCTCGTTGGGGCTTCCAGCAGCTGAGTTCCTGGTCAGGCAAAAGCCTTTGTCATTTATCTTATAACCTTTCCACGAGCATTTCTGCACCGTGTCTACAGTAATTGCTTGCAGGGAGTTTTGTTTGGCTTTTTGGCAGAGCCTGTGGGCTCCTCCCAGACTTGGTGGCCGGTGCCGGTTCTGTGGCAGGGAGAGTGTGGCTGGGGCTGCCAGTCCAGAGAACCCAGGTCGCAGCCTCTAGCCTGGCTCTCTGCTCTGCTGTGGCCCCAGGTGCCCCTCTGCCTCCATTGTGACTGATAAGGTGGCCCCCACTGGCTGGGTGACCCTGGGCACTTAACTTCTGGAATCTTCTATCCACATGGAAAATCGTTGGACTAGATCAGTGCTTTATAAAATGAAATGTTGGCTGGATGTTGTGGCTCATGCTTGTAGTCCCAGCATTTTGGAAGGCACTCTGCCTCCGAGCACACTGCACAACCAGGATAGGTGAGCAGGTCACACCAGCCTTCTCCTGTGGCCAAGGAATCCGAAAAGGGAGAGGATGGATGGAGCTCGGGCACAGTATGAGTGAGCTGGGTGCAGTGTGCAGTGATGCGCAGAGAGATGGAGGGGCTGGTATTCCAAAGGTTTTTCTGCTGAGAGATTTAGAAAACTGATCAGGCTGGGTATAGTGGCTCATGCCTGTAATCCAGCGATTTGGGAGGTTGGGGCAGGAGGATCGCTTGAGGCCAGGAGCTCAAGGCCAGATTGGACAACATACTGAGACCCCCATCTCTACAAAAAATAAAAATAAGAAATTAGTTGGGTGTGGTGGTGTGCACCTATAGCCCCAGCTGGTTGGGAGGCTGAGGCAGAAGGATTGCTTGAGCCCAGGAGTTTGAGGCTGCAGTGGGCTATGATAGCACCACTGTAGCCCAGCCTGGGTGACAGAGCGAGACCCTGTCTCTAAAATAAATAAATAAAGTAAAATAAAATAAAAAATGAAATCTTAGGAGAGCCAGATTAAGGTGCTTCAGGTACTGCTCTCGGGGGGAAGTGCGGCCCGCTCGCTGGGCTTTGCCTCTCCTGCCTCCGGAGCTCCTGAGAGCCGGGACTCTGGGGCCCTCATGAGCCCGGGGCCAACAGGCAGACGATGATCTCTGAGAGCCCTCCCAGCTCTGCTGCGAGTGACTTTGGGGACCGGGGCCTTCATCCAAGGAAGTCCTCACTCAGAGGCAGCAGATCGGGCCAAGAAGAAACAGAGAAGAGCCGGTGGTCAGGACGTGGCAGGGTTAAATGCCACAGCAAGGGTCGGAGGACACCATGTGGGCGGCTGCGGGTGAGTTTTCTTTCTCTCTGGTTAGTTTGCCCCTAGGTTAGGAGCCTCCTCAGGTGTGGGGCCCTCTGTCTCACCTGCCCTCTCACGATCTCTACTGGATTCTTTTTGCCGTCCCTGTTCTGCAAAGGTAATCACCTTGGGAATGATGGGCAGTGAGACAGCAGTGAGGCCTGGCCTTGGCCTCCTGCCTGCAGAGCCAGGGACAGGGGACGTCAGCAGACGCCTGTCCTGTGTGATGCTGCTGAGCCGGTTCCTCCCGCTGGTGTACAGTGACCCCTGCTGCATGGCCAGGCAGGGAGAGAGAGAGTGAGAGAGAGAGAGAGAGAGAGAGCGAGAAAGAGAGAGAGAGGAGGAGGAGGAGGAAGGGAGAGGGACAGGGCTTCCCAAGCAGCTACAGCCCCCCTTTCCTTGGCCGCCCCACTGTTTTCCCCACACCAGGCGGAGGTCAAAACCTCCCCCTGACTGTCCTGAGGTTTTCCAGCTACTCCTGTCAAAGGATAAAGCAACCCCTGGGGACCGAAGGAGGCAGATATGTCTCCCAAAGAGCCTGGTCTGGTTTCTCAGGGCCACCCCTTCAGCAGCCCTTTGCCCAGCGCGGCTGTGAAAGCACATTGTGGGGGCTTTAGAATACACGGGGCTCTTTGGTTTTGCTCCCTCGGGAAAGAGAGGGCTTGTGCGAGGGGAAGGATATTCGGCCCGAGGGTTTGGTGAAATCACAGGCAATGAAGCTTATCTCTCTAGCCAAAGCACGGCCAGCCCCACCCTCTCAGGGGAGAACAGAGCCATTTGTGTCCCTCCGTTGGTTCCTTGGTTCATTCGCCCAGCCACGAGCCTGGTGATCGCACGTGGGGAGCGGATGCTGGCTGGCCCACCGCAGGAGGAGGGGTCCCTCCGTCCTTTCCATATTGTCAGGCAGGCGGGAGGTTCCCAGGACAGGGACAGCCTTTGCTTGTTCTGCCTGTTCCTGGCATCCCTCCCCCGGGGGTTGTCATGCAGGTAAAATGGTGCCATAGGGATCAGCGCCCATGGAGGCCACCAACCGCCGGGGTCTTATCCCCCTGCCCGTGTTTTACCAGGGCCCATGGTGTTTTTCCTTAGGAACCTGCGGAGTACAGTCCTTCATTTAATGATCGAAGGAGTCTAGCCATTTGGAATATACAGAATTCACTTTTCCTTCCCTCCCGATGGCCCAGAACAGAGGCTTCCAGGAAACTTGAGCACAAAATTTCCAGTTCCATAAATCTTCTAGACATTGTGGAATGGGAGTGGTGGTTCCAAGGCCTTTGATGAATATTAAAAAATCACCCCTGCATACCTCTTGCGTCCTGCGTGAGGAACACCAGGAAAGCAGCTGCATTTCTCCCTTTCATTCCAGGCCTCCCTTCCCGAGAGGGAGCAGTTGCATCTGTTTGTTTTTAACTTTAGACCCTGCCGAGGGCAGGTGGGAGCGAGTTTTGTAAATGAGACAACCACACAAAATACAGAGTCTATACAACTCTGGAATCATGCACATAAGATTCAAACCTGGGAGATGAAATGCTGGCATTTGTAGAGGGTATAAGCTGTCATTGGATAGCAGTGGGAACTCAAGAGCTAGCAAACTACACAGGTTCAAAATGAGTATTTATTTATTTTTGATCTGGTAGTAAAAATTCATAGCTTAGAAACGGCAACATCCTATGGTAAGACTTCCAAGTCTCTTTACCTCCTAATTAAAACAGATGCAGAAATGCTCTGTAACTGGACTCTATTTTTTTCTCCTCTAACAGGAGAGAAACATAAGCCGATCCTAAAACATGTACAGAGTAATTAGTTTAGTGACTAATTAGCTGCGTTAGTATGATGAGTTTTCCCACCGAAGTTGCAGCAAGTTGCTTGGAAGAAATGCAGAGGCTACGTTACTCAAAGCATTTCACGTGCTGAGTTTGTGGAGACCTCATCAGTGTGAAGACCGTACTGTATCATGATTCACCTGAAAATGATGAAATATTTGCCCAGGGTTTCTTGGCTTGTGTTTTCCAGGGGTTAAATTTCAGGTCTTTGTCATTTCTGGGTCGCTGGTACAACCAGGACAGGTCTCTGGGTTTTCTCCCTCAGCTGCAGAAGCTAGGATCACAGCACTGCCTGGGGACCAGGGGACATGAGTGGTTATGAGCTCCAAGAGATGATCTGCAGGGAAAACGGTCCAGTGGCCAAATAATTTTGGAAAATATTTTCAGTATATATAATTTATTACAGATCTAAAGAATTGAAAATTTGTTTTATTTAACTCAGTGTTTTCCAGTCCTACTTAACCCAGAAGGCTTTTTGTTTTTTGACATAATGCTCATTAAAGGAAACATAGCTAATTAATATCTTGAGAGCCTTACAATTTTGTGGTTTATGGATATGTATTTGATGTTTTCGGTACTCTTCAACACTGTACTAATTGCTTCCCCTTCTAATCTGTCATCTCCTCCTTTTCCTCTCTTGAAATCCCAGATCAAGAGGCCTCATCCTCCTAGAGGTTCATTCTTTAAACTGCCAGCAACGCGAGCTTTTCCCTCCTCTACCCCCATGGGGACATCGATTGTACCAATAGATGTTTCCAGGGTCGTAGGCCTGAGGGTCAGGGAACAGCCTTGAGAACTGAGGTCAAAAGATTGTAGAATGCTCTTCCTACAGCCTAATATATCCAAGTGAAAAGGGTGATGATTTTGAAAGCCCAGTGGAGACCATTTGTCAATAACCTGAGATTTAACAACAAAAAAATGCCTTTGTTAATTGAGAATCGCATGGAAGAGTGGAAGAAGCATGGAAAGCAGGCAGACTGTCTTGGGTCCGGGCTCTGCCCAGCACTGCCTGTGTGATTTTCTCCTGACCTTTGATACACTGCGTCCTCGTGTGTCCAATAATACATACTTCACAGGTGCGCTTGGGGCTCCAGGGAGATAATGCAACACGTTGGGTTAAAATTTTCACTTTGTGGCTCAGATGTGTAAAAAAAAAGAATTAAATTTTGCTCATGAAATCAACCTAAAGCATATAAAGAGTTCTAATTTTTTATTCTGTTACATCCAGTTATTATTTTCAGTCCGATGCAGGTGTAATTATCTTGTGCAATGTGCAGTTCTATGGGGATGGGGGATGTAACAGTCTCTCCCCTCCTTTCCAGAGTGTGCATGGAAATGAGGCACACCGCCTCCTTCGGGCCTGGAGGTGAAGCGCTCCTGCTCGTCCCCGTTTTTGGATGCGGAGGTCCCAGCAGAGAAATTTGGAAGAGGCCCCCCAGTGTATAGAACTACAAAATGGAGAGCACTAGAGCACTACATAGAAGAATTTCCACTGAACTCTTAAACTCCTAGAATGTAAAGTGAATAAAAAATAAATTTGTATTTGTTAAGCCACTAAAATTTGGGGGTTGCTTGTGACACCAACAGCTGTAATTCCTCTGACTACACGGGGAGTAGACATGGTCTACAGGCCATGAAAAGTTTTATCCATGCTACAGTTGCAAAGCTCTAGCACAGCGTGTGGTGAAAAGCAGGCAGTCGATAAACATTAATTCCCTTATGCGAGACTTAAATCAATGCCAAGAGCTTGGCACCAAAAAGGAGATGTGTTTCAGGTTCCCAATCAAACACATCCATTGAAATTAGGGCGATCAGATAGGATCGAGGAGATAAAATGAACACTTGCACACGTCTCCCTCAAGCACATTATCTCGGCGGTACCCATAGCCTACTCACATTACCTATGGGGAGACAGAGGTTCAGAGAATGTAAGCAAATGGCCCAAGACCACACAGCACACAATGATAAAACTGGGATTCAAGTCTTTGGGTATTTTTTATTCCAAAGCCTGAGTGTTTAATCACCATATTTTATGTCACTAAAGATTATATCCTGGTTTGGCTTCCCACAATATTTTAACCTCAACGGGCCAAACACATGTCCTTTTTCCCAAGGGACTAGTACAACAGAGACCTCAAAAAAATGTTTCTTGGCTTATTGATTGTTTTGTGTGAACTGTCTTAGATCTCAATCCAAGAAAACCTAGATAAGAATGTCTTTTCCCCCACAAATATGCAATCACAAGAGAAAAAAAAAAAAACAGATGAATTATATGTTAGATTATTTCAAAGTAAATAGGTGGCCATCTTTGCCTCTACGTAGAAATAGACTGGTCATTCCTGGGTGACCGACGTGGCATTGTCCCTCGGGAGCACAGACAGCCAAACGTCATTCGTGAAACATCCTCCTGGGGGAAGACTGGGAGGTCTCGGGAGCCTCTAAAGCCGTGATTCTGTATTTCAAGTTTCTTGTTTGGATTTTGTTACCCAAATCACACTTCCATAGTTGTTCTTTTCTTGTTGTTCTTGTTTGTTTGTTTTGAAAGTAAAATATATTCTCATTTTAGAAAAGAATAAGGAAAACACTCATCATTTCTTCATACAGAAATAATTAACATTTGCAAGTATCTTTTTAGCTTTTCCCATACATAGGTAGTTAATGCAGTTATTCTTTTACCAAATATACAGCATTCTCCTTTTGCATATTATTAATATATCCTTTGTAAGTATTTCCCCATGTCAAATAGTCTTGAAAAACACTGTGATGGTAGAATAATCCACCTTAAGCATGTAACATCATTTATTTAAGCATTTCCTTATTTGGGGAATGTAAGTAGCTAACACTGTTTGTTAATATAAATAATGCCGTGATGAACATCTTTGCATATATGTCATCGTGCCCTTATCAGATTTCCTTAAAAGTATTTATACCAAGAATAAATTACAGATAGTTTTGAGGTCCTTAATATATATTATCAAATGCTATCCAGAAATAGATGAACATATATTTCCACCAGCAGTATATAAAATATCTATCTCGCCACTTCCTCTTTATTTAATTTGTTAACATGAAGTTACAGGAATTCTGGATCTAGGTTCCCATGGAATCCAGAGATCTGAAAAGACCCTGAAAGGGTCCACCAAATTTGATGGTTATGTATATTTTTTGGAGGACAGGGTTCTTGATGACGGAATATTTAAGAATTGAATTATTCTTGTGTGTGTGTTTAATTTTTCATGTCTTAAATAAGAAACGAGGTTGAATATTTCTTCATCCATTTATCGGCCATTTGTCTTTCTATTAATACTTCCTAGAATTGCCTCCCCAAGTCCTTGCTCAAGTTCCATTGGAATATTTGTCTTCATCTTTTTAATTTGCAAGAGCCTTTTCTATGTGGAAGATGTGAATCCTTTGTATGCCATATTTACACGGCAATTATTTCCCTAGTTTGGTGGGTTTTTTTTCATAGAGATAGATTTGAAAATACCATGAAATCAGTGCCAGTGTTTCCTTTGTTATCTCATTCATCACTTCTACATTTAGGGAGATGTTTCCCAATTAGAGATCAGTACAATATATGTCTATAAGTTCTTGTACTGTTTTATGGTTTGCCAAGTATTTAATCCATCTAGAATTTAATATATTATTCATTCATTTATTCATTTCTTCTTTTAACAAATATTTATTGTGTCCCTAATTATAAGTCAGGCACTTATGTGAAGTGGGAATTTAATTTGCTATTTTCCTCAATCACCTTAGTCATTTTTCCTCATTATCATATATTACATTCTCTATTGCTTCTTTATTACATTT
Source organism: Indri indri (assembly GCA_004363605.1). NCBI lineage: Eukaryota > Metazoa > Chordata > Mammalia > Primates > Indriidae > Indri > Indri indri. Next base: position 2,353 of record RJWJ010047689.1, on the reverse strand, counting down.
TATTAAATTATATTAAATTTATTAAGTATTAAAATTTTACTACTAGTATGCTTATCTCATTCATGTATCTACTTACGTATATTTATTAAATATTAAATACATTTGGTATTGTCACACCAAAGGGATATATTTAAAAGTAAGTAAATTTAAACATTATTAAATACGTATGGTATTTTCAGTGCCATTTCTTTTATTTCATTAATATTTCTTTGATCCTTCCACTGGTTTCACACTCTTTTGATGACTTTAGCTCTTGAGTTTATTTTAATATTTGATCGGGTTTCTTCCCATTACTCCTCTAGAATTTTGTAGAAATTTTAAATTGTCTTTTCTTTCAGATGAACTTCAAAATCATTTTGTCACTGAAATTGGTATAAGGTTTAGCATCGTGACTCTGAAAATGATATATGTATGACTCTCCGAACTCACGTGAGCATTGGGTTTAGCCTCACTCCTGCTGGTATTTCTAACAGGTTTGTGTTGACGTTGTTGCTTTAATTGGCATAGTTCGCTTTTTCATTTTGGATGCAGAATTTCCTGACTGCTTATTAATTCATCGTGTATCATAAATTGGGTCCGCAGATCTCGGATTTCTGTCCCAGATGATACACAACTGCTGGAATCTGGAAACATTCGGATCCAGAGTCACCATGTAGCAGATGAGGCAGCTTCCACACCACGCTCACACTCCCGTGCGTCTGTGAAATAGACCCGCTGTAACTGCAGATCATTGCTTTGTTAAAAGTATCTTCTTTGTATCTCAAAGAACATGTTGAGTGACGCAAAATGAAGTAGATTTTGTCACTCAAACCAATTTCAGAGTCTTCCTTTAAACCAGATAACTTCTCATTTTTACAATCACAGCTTTTCCTCGTTCTATACTACTACCTACTTTTATGCTCTTTGGGTTTTGTTTTTCTTTTCATTTTTATATGATAACTTTTTTCCTTATTGTATTATCTGGTTTTATGCTTTTCGCTTTGTGCAGCTTTGCTAATTCCTCTGTTTGTTCTCTTTTACTACATAAACAGTTTTAGTTTTATTTTATTTTTTTTCTTAGTAATTTGAAAGTCTGTCTCAGTAGAAGGTAAAATCACTTTCTGCTACCCCACTCGGTTTTTCATGGATCTTGATTCCAGGAATGAAGAGTGGTATTTACTTCCACATCTCACAAAGTTTCTTGAACTGTAAATAGTGCCTAAAATTAGAGGGGAGATTCACTAATAAGGTTCCTTCGTTGCAAGAAGCTTCACAAGGGGTGGAGTTCTCATCTGCATGGCTGCTTGTATTGGATGGGGAACCCCCCAGCAGAGAGCAGAAGAACTGCAGGGAGGGGCATCCCTGCATGTCCAGAGGGCACAAAGGAGCCCCTGTCTTCCTGGGGACGGGGCGAACTTGTACAGTGAGAAGTAGAATTTTCCCCAAGGAAGCCAAATTGTCCAGTTGAGCAAGGAACAGAGTACACACCTATAATCTAATTCTCAGACGTTAATTTGGGGTGTTTTCATAGGACGACCTTTAAAATAGAATACTATAGATAGAAAATTCCACTCTACACTGTTCACAAAATTCTCTGGGCAAATGATTCTGTAAAATTACCTACTTTCTTTTTATCATAGCTTTTTGTGAATTCTGTGGCTTCACAACACTTTCGTGTGTAAGTTGCTTCTCAGTATTCTGTATACCGATTGTTGTTTTGTTAATACAATCTCTGATATTGATTGTCTTTGATTTAATCAAGCACACACTTAAACTTGTGGCTCTCTAATTATCAAATTTAAAAACATCTCCAGACTGCTTCTAGTTTAATAAGCAATTTAGTGCTTTATTTCCCTTGGTTCCTTTCCACTTTCTCCTATTTGTTAATTGATTATCAAGTCTATAAACCTACATCAGTAATTGTTTTTGCATTTTCAGTTAAAATTTAAGTCCAAATTTGCAAGATATTATACTATATAATTGGTTTTAAGATTGAGCTCTGAGTCTCTCAGTCTCTGATTTTTCTAATCAGAGGTGCTTTATTTTGAATCATCTCTCAGCTTAGTTTGAAAGTAGTTCCCTCAAGCTACATAACTGACATATTCTCTTAATGAGGGCATCTCTTTTGCCATTTTGTAACAGCTTAATGGAATATAGAATTCTTGATCTATAGACTGCTTTCCTCAAAACTGTGCAGATTGTGCGATCTTGGCCATGTTATTAAAACAAAACAAACAAACTGTGCCACGCTTACCCCATTTATAAAATAGGGACAATAAATGGTACCCACCTCAAAGATTTTAGATAGATTAATTGTGCTATTGCATGTAAAACTCATAGAAAAACTCATGGCACATGCCAAGGGCTGCCTAGG
>RJWJ010047688.1:0-10879 GCA_004363605.1 Indri indri | reverse complement strand
GCAAAATTTGATGCAGACTCGTTGCTGTACTCGCTCAGTCATTTTGAATGCGACGGCCACACAGTACACGCGCTCAGTCAGTGGCGTCTAGCGCCCACTGCCCAGTACGTGACATCGTCATTATTCACACATGCGCATCCCAGTCCACTTGCCTTGGCTGCCAGGTTACACCGGTGTCACACAAACCATTCTCGTTATATTAACAATGGCTGGATACTTTCCAGACAGACCTCTATACACGTAACTATGCATATAGTTATGGTTTGAACAACAGATAGTACTGTGAACAGGAGAGGAGAGTATTAAGACATGTGCTTTGAATCCAAAGCACAAAGAGAAAGATTTTTTGCTGGAGATTTGGTGGAGAAAGCCCTGGGCTAAGATTTTGGGACTGGGCTTTTGTTGGGGCTCTGTTACTTTTAGGCAGTGCAACTTCTTTCCCCATGGCCCCTGGACATCAACTTTCTCATCCGAAAAAATCAGGTCCCTTTCAACTCTGGAGAGACTAGAGGTCTCTAATTAGAGAGTTTGGGCACAAAAGAAGAGAGTTGACAAAGGTGATCAGGTAGTCTGGAGTTCTTTGCCAAAGAACCGTGAAACAGAATCTGAGAAGGGGAAAGAGAGTCACGGTTTGCAAAAGAAGAAAATGTCCCTGAGGATGGCCCAGAAAGACAGGAACAGAAGGATGGTCAGAATCAGACTAAGCAAAAACAGGTATAATGTGCAATAAATAAAAATTATGAAGAAAAACTATATGATAAAAATAAAAGAACACCAGGAAACATAGCTCACATTTGCAAAACACTGGCACATGTGTTATTTCATTTTGTCCGCAGAACACAATTGCACGCAGTTATTATTACCCTCCCCGTTTTTCAGCAAGGAAGCAAAGACTCAAAGAAATACATTTTCCAGATCATAAAGGAAGGAGCTAATTCTCATGTTAATTTAACTGATGAATTCTAAAGACATGTTTTCTGCCTCTACATCAATGTTCTTACCATGACAATGTCAGCTGTAATAGATGTGATGGATCAATCTTTTAAAATTTTGTTTAATGTCAATTTACTGTTTTGATAATAAATTTTAAGATGTTAAATGTGTACATTCTTGTTAGAACCTTTATCTATACTCTTTACAACTCAGAGTATTTGAAAAGAAATGCTTTATTTTTATGCCATTCTTCTTCTAGGTTCATTTCTCAGCTGCTTCAGATGTGTTTTTATCAGAGCAGGTGATAAGTGTGAAGTCACTGAAGGTGAACTCCTGCAGGTCCCCAGATTAATCATGTTGTGTTTTGCCAACTGTCACCCAAAGACAGACATTTATATTGTTTGCTTAGTGAAAGGGAAATGTTACGCATTTTTGAATTTTTTTTTTGCTTTTTGAATGTGAATCATTAAAAAAAGACACAAGTTACCTAGACTTTAAACCCAAATAACATGATAAACTTTAGATCTTTGAGTATACAGCTACGTTATTTCATTTCTCTTATAGGTTTTTCAGAGTTTGAAAAGAAAACATGAGCCTTTCTGCTTTTGCAGTGCTCTAAAGATTTCTCCATTTAGAACAAATTTCATCTAAAGGAGTATGAGTTTTTTCTGTGTGCATAGAGAAGGTGAATGAACGTCAAGGTCGTTTCCTAACCCAAGTGTTTACATTCCTGCTCTAGTTCTCTGTGCACTCAGCATCCATGACTTAATCCGATTCGGACTGGGTAGAGAAATTTACACACACTGTGTCAGACTGGCAGGCAAACAGGGCCAGGAGGCTCTCTCCAGCTGAGATACCAAGGGACATTTAGTGATATCTTCTGGTGTGATATTATTAAGACTTGGAACATCACATTTGCAAAGCACAATCTCTTCCTTTACCTTATCTGGCCCTTAGGACAATCCTCCAAGGTAGACAGGACAAATGACATTCTCTTAAAGCCCAGAGAGCCTTGACGACTTGCTCAAAGCCCCAGGGCTAGTAGCTTGGCTGAGCCTGGCTGCAGCTTTGCCTCCAAAGCTGCACACTTCACAACATTAGTGGGACATTCCAAACAGCCTTAGAGTTCCCTAATAACTATGATGGATATTAAATTCACAAAGATACTAATACTTCTATTGAACCTATCTCTGTTTCCAGCCTATAGTATTTCTTAGGGACAATGCATCATGACAAGCCATGGCTTGGCTACTTCCCAGAAGTGGGGCCTTAGCCCATCACTTCACTTTAGTTCTCTCAAGTGTAATCCAGCAAAGATATGTCTGCTCTGCCTGCCCCTTAGAGATCAAATGGTATCATGAGATGGCTTTTGAGAAACTCTGAAGTACTTTGAGGACATTGGACATTTTTACTATAGGTTTAAAACTCTGTGCAAACAGATTTTCCTACAATCTGTCTTCACACAATACACTTGAGTTTTAAGATGCTCCCTCTTGTAACATGTCAGAATTCAGCTCTGCTTTCAAGGGTTTATAGATTTGTGTTGTTTTTCTTCTCAGCCTTAGTTTTCCCACCCTGAGGGCTTGTGATGATTCTAGTAGCTCCGTGTGGAGCCCCCTTAACCATGGCAGTACCAAGTGAGAGGCATTAGACAAGTGGAGGACAAGTTTTCCAGTTGAATTCCAAAATCCTCCCTGAAAACATCCGGATTCCGCTGGGCTTTGGGCTGTGGCCACCACTGGACCACCACTAGCAGGCTGCATCCAGAACTGCCTGTCATAACTCCAAGATCCCTTCTGCACATCAAAATAGAGGCTCAGGGTCCATGACACCAGGACTAGAATATGAATCATTTGCTGAGATGTGCTCCCTTCCATTTCAGCAAGTCAAAGGCCACTCAGTGAGCCCCTGAATCTTGTTTAATTTTTACACCTTCTGTAAACAACTATTTACTTTGTACTCGTCATGTTACAAATACTGCTCAGACCACCAAAATAGAGCAGGAACAGCCTGACCTCGCGCACGCCCTCACGGACTCACCCCTCAGTGAGGAGCCTCATTTCCCTTTCTCTTCACCCTTCTCACCTTGGGACGCTGCTTCCAGAACAACAACAGCTAATGTTTAATGGAGCCTCTTTCTGTGCAACGTCTTAACTGTCATAGCAACCTTACCGATAGATATTCTTACTCCCATCTTACAGATGAAGAGGCCACCAAGGCTCAGAAAGGGTGAGTACATTGCCCGGGACCACAGAGTCAGTAAGTGCTAGAAATGACATTTGCACCCAAATCTGTTTGGCTCCTGAAATGGCTTACTATTGCTCTGTGCTCTCTACCCAGGCTCCCAACCCAATGTCACCTTCAGATGAGGAAATGTTATTGGTCATTCTGTCTTCCAGAGAGTTCCTGAAGCTGTCATTAAGGTATGTCCAGACCCAGATTCTTGGGGAGTGTCAATTGACAATGTTTTGTATAGACAGCTTCCAATTTTTCCTATGGTTGGTTTTCTGTTCCGAACTAGTTCCTTATCTATTGGGCAATATAATATAGTGATTAAGAATGTAGATTGGATTACGGTTTTTAGAAAACCCAAAACACCCTATGTTGGAATTCTGATTACATTAATTACAAGCGTACTACCTGAATCTCAGTTTCTTCCTCCATAAAACAGGGAGAATAACACCCATCCCATGGGTCGTAAGGATTAAATGAGATAACACTTAAAAATGGTAGTGTATGCTGTTACACAACTTTTTTCTTAATCACAATTTTTTCAATAGCCTCGGGTATTGGAGCTTTCTAACATATTTAGATTGTCTAAAATGAATGTCACAAACTGGCTGCTGTCAAGCTGGATTAACAGATGTATTTTGCTCAATTTGGACTGTGTTATTTTTATCTGAATTAATTGCCAACATTTAAAACTCCAAGGAAGTCCGGTCTGCCTACCAACACTGGCCAACACTTTGCCCATAATATGCATTCAATAAATACTCACTGATTGATTGATAAAATTCTTTTGCATTCCCTCACATTGTCTAGCACAAGTCTAAGCAATCAGTCAGTCAATCAACAAGCCCTTATTAAATTTCTACTATGTGCCAAATAGGAGTTGCTTAATAACTACATTGCTTCCACTGATCTCCCCATCATAAAGAAAAAATACTGTGTCCTTCTCCAAAATAAGCTCAATTGAATGAATCATGTATCTACCCTCATGAGCTAGTTCTTATGTCACACGCGCACTCTTCAAAATAACCAGAAAGAGAGCCTGGATTTCTAAAATTACAGATTTAGGGAGCGTGGGCAAGGGTTGGATGAGACCTTGGTCTCTGAGTCAGGCAGACCTGGATTTGAATACAGGCTTCACCACGTGGAAGGTGTGTGACGTGCAGCAAATAATGGACTTGACTTCTCTGAGCCCCAGTGTCGTCCTCTGTAACCCACGCAGGCGAGACAGCAGGATCTACCCCAGAGGGTTATGTGACCATGAAATGAGATGGTGAGGACAGCCTTTGCACAGACTAAGCGTCCAATGTTAACAATCGAACACACAGAATGTGGGAACTGGAAGGAACCTCAGAGCTCCTCTTTTCTGAACATTTGTTCTGTTAAGCTTTTGACTCCAGAGCAACTCTCTGACACCCTGTGGCAGAGCATTTGAGAGGCTAGGATTGGAAAGCACTGCTTCCTGTGCTTGGTCTTTCTTCCCAGGCTTCAGCTCATGCCTTGAGGCCTCAGGCTGCTCAGAGCTTCTTTGGTTCAACACTAAATTCAGGTCCTGGCATATGGAGTTCAAACCCTCAAGGACAACCCCAAGGTTAACCGGCCAGCCATCCTCAGCCCTGTCTGGAACCACCTGGGTGGGCCCCACCTGCTCTGGGTTCCAGTTTTGGGATAATGAGTGAGGAAGATCAGAGAGCCCTCCTGTGCCATCCCCACCCTCCTCCTCCCAGCACTGGGTGCCCAGGCTTTCTACTCACGCCAGCTGCCTGGAAGAGCCAGTTCTCCCAGTCTGCACTGGGCCAGGGCTGGTGTGATGCAAAGCAGCCGAGTCATCAGCCCCAAGTTCACTTTAATTACCCACATGTGCAGATGACACATACAGAGGGGCTCATGAGGGATAATTACCCCAGGTGGGGTGAAAGAGCCCCGCTGACTAAGACAGTGCTTTGCTCTGGTTGCAGAGAGCTGGGGAGAAAATTGCCGGGAGCCCCTCCTAGGCCTGCACCTTGCCTGGCCCTCCAGGACCGCTTCCCATGAGGTCTCCCACTGCGCCCAAAGGCCAAGGGGCTGAAGTCCCAGAGGGGGACATCACAGACCGTAGGAGCTGCCTCCTATCGTTTGTGCATTTCTAGCCCAAAGACCAGCTCACGGGACGTGTCCTGCCTGATTTGTCTCCCCTCAGAGCCAGAACACACTCGTAAGGAGCAGAGTCACTCATTCATTTCACGAAAACATTTTAACAGCTTTACTGAGACAGAATTCGCATACCATAAAATTCACCCATTTAAAGTGACATTTAGTATATTCACAGAGTTGTGCAATCATCACCACAATCAATTTTAGAACTTTTTCAGCACCCCCAAAGGAAACACCCTACTTATTAGCAGTCACTTTCCATTTCTCCCCAGCGCCCGTCCCCTAGCCCGAGACAGCCGCTCATCTACTTCCCATGTCCATAGATTTGTCTAGCCTGGACGCTGCCTGTGGCTGGAATCCTACAGTATGTGGCATTTTGTGACTGGCTTCTTTCACTCAAAATGTTTTCGAGGTTCATCCTGGCTTGTACCAGCACTTCACGTCTTTCTACTGGGGAATGACACGCCACTGTGTGAACATGCCACCTGTAAGTCATCCGCTCATCACGGAAGGCCACTGGGATTGTTTCCTCTTTTTGGCTCTCAGGAATAACGCTGCTGTGAACATTTATACCACGTTTCATGGGGGCATATGTGTTCAATTCCTTCGGGGATATAGGAGTGGCATTTTGGGGTCCTATGTTAATGCTGTTTAAGATTTTCAGGAAATTTTCCACAGATAATTTTGAAGGCCTCCTATACGTCAGGCCAGGGCTAGGTGCTGGGAATTCTGAACAAATCTGGTGAAAAAATCTGGACAAATTCTGGTGAACAAAACAGATCAGGTCCCTTCTCCTTGTGAACAAGGAAGATGAGGGTTCTAATGAATAAGGAATCCACGCTCTTCCACATGCTAACAAGGGAGACAGGCAGTAAGCGAGTCAAAGCGAGTAAGCACGGTCGTGGCACACGGCGATGGAAAGAGAAGTGACGAACCAGAGCAGAATGAGGGGCTGCTCTGGATGGGGCGGTCAGGGAAGACCCCGGATAGTGAGGAGGAGCCAGTCACGCAAGAATCGGGGGCACAGTGCTCCAAGTAGAAGGAAGAGCTCGGCGAGTTTGAGGAGGTAAAAAATGATCAACATCACGGAAGTGGAGTCAACAAGAAGAGTGGTCCAGGAGCCCTGTGGGCCACGGTCAGGAGTCCGAACTGTATTCTAAGTACAAGGAAAAGCCATGTGTCCTTTTCAGTAGGTGTAGCGGTGAGGGCCAGGCGGAGGGTAGTGGCAGGCTCCGATTCTTTTGTTAAAAATCAGATTTATTAAAGTTCAATTTACATACAGTAAACTTCAGCTTTTAAAAGTTTGCAGTTTGATGACTTTTGACAAATATTTGCAGTTATGTAGCCATTACCGCAATCGAAAAGTACAATATTTTCAGCTCCCCCCTTAATTCACTCATGCCTTTTCCCAATCAATCTTCTGCCCGCAGCCCCAGTCCCTGACCACCACGGATTCATTGTTTTGCCCTTTGTATAGACTGTCATATAATGTATTTATAGTCATAAATATGTACTCTTCAGTATGTGGCATCTTTCACTTGGCATAGTGCTTTTGAGATTAACCCATGTTGGCATATAGCAATAGTTTGTTCCTTTTTTATTGCTGGTGGTATTCCACTGCATGGATGTGCCACAGTTTTTTGTCCTTTTACCAGTTGATTGACATTTGAGTTATTTCCAGTTGGGGGCTATTACGAACAAAGCTTCTGTGAATATTCAGGTACATCCTTGTGTGGAAGTATGTTTCATTTCTCTCGGGTAAACACTTAGGAGTGGAGTTTCTGGGTCATATGGTAAGTGGATATTTCACTTTATAAGAAATACTAAACTTCTTCCAAAGTGGCCGTGCCATTTTGCATACCAACCAGCGATGTAGGAGAGTCCTGCTTATTCTATATCCTCACCATCTCTTGGTATTATCATTCTTTTTAAATTTCAGCTATTCTAGTGGGTGTGTAGTGGTATTTCAACTTGCATTTCTCTAACATCTAATGATATTGAGCATCTCTTTATGTGCTTATGGGCCATTTTCATATTTTCTTTGGTGAAGTATGTTGAAATCTTTTGCTGTCCTTCTCCCCTTTTTTGGAGTGGTTTGCCTCTTTATTATCGAACTGTTAAAGTTCTTTATATATTCTGGATACCTTTTGAACATTCTGAATGTATGTTTTGCAAACATTTTCTCCCAATCTGTGGCTTGTCTTTCATTGTCTTAACAGTGTCTTTTAAAGAACAGAAGTTTTTATTCTTGATGAAATTCAATATTTCAATTTTTTCCTTTATGGTTTGTGTTTCTAATGACTTATCTAAAAATCTTTGCCTAACTCAAGGGATTTTCCTGCTATTTTCCTCTATAATTTTTATAGTTTCAGCTTTTACATTTAGATCTAGGATCCATTTCAAATTAATGTTTGTATATGGTACAAGCTAAGGGTCAAGATCTATTTTTTTTTCCATAGTGGATATCCAATTGTTCCAGTGCCATTTGTTGAAAAGACTACCTTTCCCCCATTGAATTACTTTAGGACCTTTGTCAAATGTCAATTGGCTATATACATGTAGGTCTATTTCTGTATTCTCTATTCTGTTCCATTGATCTATTCGTGTGCCAATATTACACTATCTTGATTATTGTGGCTTTATTGTAAGTTTGAAATCAGTTAGTGTGTAAGTCCCTAGGTTTTTTTCTTATTTTTCAAAAGTTTTTTTACTATTCTAGGTCCTTTGCATTTTAACATGAATTTTAGAATCAGGTTGTTAATGTCTACCAAAAAAAGCCAGCTAGGATTTTGATTAGGACTGCAATGAATCTGTAGATCAATTTGGGGAGAAATTGATCTTAACAATATTGAGTCTTTTGATCCATGGACATAGTATATTGCTCCATTTCTTTAGGTCTTCTTTAATTTCTCCCAGCAATGTTTTATAGTTTTCAGTGCAGAGCTCCTGCATATATTTTGTTAAATTTATCCCTAAGAATTTTGTTCGTCAATGTGATTGCAAATGATATTTTTTAAAATTTCTATTTCCAATTGTTTATTGCTAGAAATGCAATTGATTTTTGCATACTGACTTTTGATACTGTGGCCTTGCTAATATCACTTACTAGATTTTTTTTGCCTATTCCTTAGGGTTTTTTAAAATGTTGATGATCATGTTGTTTGTCAGTAAAAACAGTTTTACCTTTTCCTTTGTAATATGTATGCCCTTTATTTATTTTTCTTACTTTATTGTTCCAGTCCAGTGTTGAATTGAAGTTGCCTGGTTTCTTGCTAGGGGTTCCAATACAACATTGAATAAAAATGGTGAGAACAGACATCTTTGCCTTATTCCTGATCTTTGGAATAAAGTGTTCAGTCTTTCACCATGAAGGAAGGTGTTAGCTGTAGATTATTTATAGATGCCCCTTATCAAGTTGAGGATATTCTTAGTTTTCTAAAGGTTTTAATTATAAATAGAAGTTAAAATATGTCAAATGCTTTTTTTGCACCTGTTGAGATGATCATATGGTTTTTCTTTTGTGTTATGTTGATACGGTAAGTTACATTGATGGCATGATCTGATTTATGTTTTTAAAAGATCACTCTTAGGAAAGAATTCGAGAAAGGCAGGGAGACCAGTTTGGAGGTTACTGTCTTGTCTAGGTGAGGGACAAAGTGGCTTGGAACAGGCTGGCAGCCATGGATCTCTTTTAGAAATAGAGCTCACTTGCTGAAAGATCGCAGCAGGGAATGATCACTTCAAAAAGTTTTACTTGGATAACTGAGTGGATAAAAGTGCCATTTCAGCCTCATGTAACGGAGACTGTCAGGTAGGGCTAGAGACCCTGGTGGAGGGAGCACTTCAGGGCTTGGGACATTCTTCTGCATACCGAGCCCCCTCACCATCAGCACTGATTTAGAGGCCGCGTCCCAGAATTTTGGGCAGAGTAGAGTAGGGCCTGACAAGGACTGTGCCAGTCCCTAGCAATGGTGTATAAAGCAGGGAGCTGTGCACCAGCCTCTGACCCCCGAATAGGCCCCATCTGGAGGAGGCACGCACCTGGAAATGGTCTCCACTGAGAAGAGAGAGGGGAAGGGACTCCTGGGACAGCACCTGTCTCTGTCCACAGAGATCTTTCTGCTCCACTAGTGAGGGGTCACAGAGGCTGGAGAAGGGCAAGGCCAGGACAGAGGTGGGACAGAGGAGGGATATCACTGACTGATCCAGGCCTAGTGAGCACAGCCGGATGGACTCAGCCTTAGGAGCTCAGGCAGTCAGAGGGAGAAAGAACAAGAGAGCAGCAAAGGAAGGAACGAGGGAGAGAGAAAAGTACACTTCATCATCCATAGGAACAACAATAGCAACTCAGACCAGCCCCGGGAGCTCGGGGGTATGTGAATTAATCGGTCCACATATAACTAACTCACCCTAGGAGAGAATCAGAGTGCCACAGAGGACTTTAGATTAACTAGAACAATGGTTCTCAGTCCTGGCCTCGTATCAAAAGCACCACCTGGGAAGCTTTTAAAACTCACTGATATCTGGGCTTTACCTCCACCAACTATCGGGAGGGGAGGCCTGAGCATTTCTACTTTTTAAGAGTCTCCTTGGTAATTCCAATTAGCAGCCAGGCCTGAGAACCCCTGTTCTAACTTCTTCATCTTACAGAAGAGGAAGCTGAAAAGCAGTGTTGGGCGGAGACTAGAACTAGGGTAAGTGACTGTCTTGGTTGGCCCAGGACTGAGGGGGGTTCCCAGGATGCAGAACTTTCAGGTTTAAAACCAGAAAAGTCCCAGAATATGGGACTTTAAATCTGGGAAAGTCCTGAGAAAACCGGGACAAGCTGGTCATCCTAACTGAAGCTCTCATCTCCCAATTTTCAGTGGCTTTTCCACTTGAAATGACAGAAGAGGTGATCGGTGAATCCTGGATTGGGTATCCTGCTATTTGACCAAACCCAGAATGTGGTAGAGCTTGTGTTTCTAACTGCCCCTCAGGTCATGACATCCCCCAAATCCAACGAAAAGGGCAGTCAGTCATGGAATCTCCCAGGGGATAGAACTCAGTGGGCAAGCAGGAAGTCTCAGTGGACAGCACAGCTGGATTTGCTCGGACATCTGTTTCCATATTGGTTTCCTGCCTCTGTGGGGTGAAAGAAGGGCTTCTTTCCTGGCTAAACCTGCTGCAACATGCTTTCATGTCACTATGTACCTCTCCTCTGTAGCACTCAAGACAGCAATAATTTTATATTTATGTGATGATTTGATGTCTGTCAAAATTTTAAATTCAATGGGGACAGGGGCCCTGTCTGTTTCAGTTCCTTATTGCATCTCAACACCTAGCACAGCGGGTGACAAGTAGTAGGTGCTCAACAAATCAATGAATAAATGAATGAAAAAATAATGAATATCAGTACCTATTATTGTGCCCAGGAAATAATACTGCCTTGTATCCTTCTGTCACCCGGAGATTTCAACCAGTGGGAGATGAGTGTTAATTCTGTGTTTGGGGGGCCCACACTGTTATGAGAGATGTGATCCATATTCATCTGAAATGATAATGAGGGTGGCGATGGCCTGGCTATGAGGCCTCTCGGTGCCAC
>RJWJ010047687.1:0-10875 GCA_004363605.1 Indri indri | reverse complement strand
CTGGGGCTGGGTTTCCTTTACCTGCTTATGCTTAGAGCCTACAGCCCTATCAGGACCAAACGAGGAGGGAGGGAGAAAAGGAGGGAAGGAAGAAAAGGGGAAAAGAAGGAAGGGAGAGAAGGGGAAAGAAAGGAAAGAAGAAGGGAAGGGGGGAGGAAGGGAGGGAAGAAGAGAAGGAGGAAGGAAAGAGGAGAGTAAGAGAGGGAAGGAAGAAGGGGGGGAGAGAGAGAAGGAAGAAAGGGAAAGAACGATGGAAGGAAGGAAGGGGGAAGGAAGGAAGGACGGACAAAACTAGGAGAAACTTTCTTGTTACCCACACAATGCCAGGCAATGTCACAGCCATCTCATTGAATTCCTTATAATATTCCTAGTCTTGGGGGACCATTACTGTTTTCTATTTGCCAGTGTGAAACCACACCTGAAAAAAGTGGAGACATGACTAAGGTCATACAGCTAATAGGCAAGAGTCAGGTGGACAGCGACATCTGTTACTGTGGTTCCAGCTTCTCCTCCCTGCACACCCAGGCTGCTGTCTTGGAGTGGGCACGTGGTCAGTGACTTAGGACTTACTGTGCTGAATTAAACTGGCTGTCCCCAGTGTCTCTCTACTTAGATGATACAGATGACCTTGCATCCTGGGCCTTGCACTCATCAGATTGCAGAGAAGCAACAGGTGATGTAAGAGGTCAGACTAGGCCGTGAGGGCCTCGAGGGCAGTCCTGAGACATATCATCTTCACGCAGACCAGTGCCCACCTCTAACAGGGTCTCATCCTGTGCCTGCCAGTGACTGAGGGAACAAGTTTCTACAGGCATGCCTGAGGGAGGGTAACGTGGCAGAAACTGTCTCAGACCATGAGGAAGAGGAGTCAAGGAGCAGATTGGTCTTGGAGGAAAAAGCATGGTGAGGTGCTTTGGGATGGGAGGTGCCTCAGAGGACCCCTGTGTAAGTGAACTAGGAGCGAGGTAAGGAAGCTTAGATCTGCTCCAACAAGGATGCCATAAGGTCATCTTCTGGAACTGAGGGTGGCAGATGTTTGTGGCTTGAGACTGGAAAAGTGACTGTGTAGAATAAAATGTGGAATGAAGTTAGACTGAAAACACCAGCCTGGAAGCAGACAAGGCCTTATGCAACTTGGAAAGCAGGCCTGGGGAGGGAACAAGCACCTCTTGCTGTTTCCCTACAAGGGAGGAGCTGCTCAGGAGGCAGAGGTGAGGCAGCTTTAGGAGTGGCGGTGGAGAGAAATGGCAGACTGCTAGCGCGCCTCACCTTCATGGGTGAGGAGATGCAGCGTGGCTGCCCTGGGGAAGGAGGGCCTCCTGGAAACTCGTGTTCCAGGTACAGCAGCTGCAGTGGTGTCTGCAGAAAACGCAGAGGGCTTCTCACTGGCCCTCACTTACTCCTCCCACTGATTGCAGAATGCCTGGGCCCAAGAAGAGGTACTTTCTTTCACTAAGTTCACACGTTTGGTAAAGCCACATTTAACTTGGACTTGGGCCGGTGAAGGGAGTGCTGTAAGAGGGAATAAAAGCCACTTCCACCTGGAATCAAGGGTCAGCAGGATTTCTGTGGTTCAGGTAGAAGGTTGACCACTAACTCAACTTAATGAGTGGGAGAAGCCACCTTCGGTGCTCAGATGGCTTTTCATGGGTGTACACAGAGCAGGCCCAGCTGTTAAGTGAGCTACTAATTAAAGTTCCGCTATGGAGCAGGCGACCAGTCGGCAGGGCAACCGCTCCATTATTGCTTACCTTTTTGTACATGTCTGGGGTTGAGAGTTACTGTTCCCTGGGCTGACCCGCTGCACACGCTGCCTGATTACAACACACCTTGGGGACTCACTCATCCCTTCTGCTATGATGCCAAAAGTCAGCAGCATCTGTTCAGATAATCAAATGGACGACTCACAGATATTCTTCTAAAATCAGCGGCAAAAGCTGGCTCCTTGAAAGGAGGTTTCCAGGGATCCATTTTTAATATACTATAAAGTCATCCACCGAGTTAGCATCACAGACCCCATAAATATTGACCAATAAAAAAGTTTCAAAAACAATTATTATGGAACAAGGGCCTCTCAGAGTTTATTGCTCTAAGAAGTACCATGAGCAGTTCACTCAGAATTCCTGGAATTGCTGGTGGCATATCCCTGTGCTCTCGTAGGAAATGACCTGGGTGCATCAATCAGAGGGACAAAGCCTCAGTTGCATTTTTTAAGGTCTTTCCTCCTACCTTTGGACACTTCCAGTGAGGAAGTCTCTGGCTGGTGCTAGGTGCCACATAGACACAGAAGGGCAGGATTTGCCTTGGGGTTGATAAAGGGAATCTGTAACCCATTGTGGAGCACCTCTGAGATGGGACGTGTCTTCTCCCGACTGCTTCTCTGGCCCATGGTCTTCCCAGTTGCGAGGCACCAGACCTGGCTGTGATACCACAAGAGATGAATTATTATTTATACCCTGTCCCCAGGCTTCCCAAGTGGCCTGTGCAGGGGCTGCCTTGCTAGGCTGAGAATAGCAGAAAACAGTGCAAGAAGGGGAGGGCATTTCTAGGTGGGAAGTGGTTGAAAGGAAAAACCAAAATCTGTTTTTCCTCTGCTCTCACACCTCCATAATCAGCACAGAAGACTTCTGTGACCAAAGGTGTGGGAAATTCTCCCCACCAACAAGCAAGCAAGCGATTCTGCAGTGGATACCAGCTGGTTGTCCTCCAATTCAATTGACAGGATCTACCTGGGGACAGTGTCAGATCCCACAGGTCGTGGGCTCAGTCGCACAAGACTGGTATTCACTTCTGATGCCAATTGCAAGCCCCAGGTTATTTCTACTTGTGCTTCTGACTTACTAGCCGTAAACTGGGGATCCCATGACCCCCTCAGGTTCAATTAGTTTGCTAGAGCAGCTCATATAATTCAGGAAAATTCATTTACCAGTTTATTATAAAGGATATTACAAAGCACACAGATGGAGAGATGTATAGGGTGAGGTAGGGGAAAGGGCATGGAGCTTCCATACCCTTCCTGGGTGAACCACTCATCAGGAACTTCCATGTGTTCAGCTATTCAGAAGCTCTTCAAACCCTGTCCTTTTTTGGTTTTAATGGAAGCTTCATTACATAGGTATGATTGATTAAACCGTTGGCTGTTTGTAATCAACTCAACCTTCAACTCCCCTCCTTGAGTTTGTAGGGATGCGGCTGAAAGTCCCAACCCTTTAATCCTGCTTTGGTCTTTCAGGTGACCAGCCCCCATTCTGAAGCTATCTAGGAGCTTCCAGTCATTAATCAACTCATTAGCATATAAAAAGACACTACTTTGGAGATTCTAATGATTTTAGGGGTTGTACCTCAGAAAACAGTGTCAAAGACCAAGTATATATTTCACAATATCACAGTGGCACAAGTATCTTTGGTGGAGAGTCCCTCAAAGGGGCTTCCTGGGATGACTTCTCTCCTTAATCTCAAGCTAGTCAGCTTCTAGAACCTTCCCTGGTACGCTAAGGGGACTTTGAAATCTTCTGGGACATCTCAGCACTCTACCAGAAATCACCAGCTACTGAAGTGATGGTGCAACCTGAGGATGGGAGGTATAAGGAATTGGCTTTGTAAACATCTGGTCGAGGACCTGACTTCTCTCTGACACTGCTTGCAGCTCAGACACTGGGCTTCATACGTGGGCTGGGACATCAGGCATGTGCTTCACAAGAATCATGGGCCCATTGTCACAAGCAGGTAAGTTGTTGCTCCCAGCTACTTCTGCATGGAACCTAAACATGGGAACATCCAGATACCTGGAACTTAGGGAGACAAGGACAATGACTCTAGCATCTAACTGCATGTAGCATCTGTAAGATGTAGAAGGGGCATGATAAATATTTATTAGATGAATTAACAAAGAATCACAAAACAAAATGACACCAGGTACGTTTTCCTATATCTCCTATTACTCCTCCCCCCACAGGCTTTGCTTAACCATGCAGAACTGTCCTGCAAATACGCTACTGAGCTTTCGAACACTATGTGTGCACAGAGGCCTCCTGACTTTTCTCTGCCATTTGCCGGGCTTTCCCTTGTAGTTAGTCTCCTGTCCCTCTCTTAGGAACATGCTGGTTATGTTTTATCTCTAG
Source organism: Indri indri (assembly GCA_004363605.1). Taxonomy (NCBI): domain Eukaryota; kingdom Metazoa; phylum Chordata; class Mammalia; order Primates; family Indriidae; genus Indri; species Indri indri. Next base: position 6,754 of record RJWJ010047687.1, on the reverse strand, counting down.
CTATTGAAAAAACTCCTTTCTTTTAGCACCAGCCATAAAGATGTGTAAAATTTCTCTGTGGTTCTGGGCCAACAATTCTTGTTCTATTGTTCTTCTCATACCTTGTGCATCCTAGATGTTCCCTACTCCTTTGTGATATTCAAGAAAGAAATCCTTTGAAGGACTATTGAGGTATTCAGCACCTGGTCTCCACCACTGGCCAGTGAAGAGATGGCTCAGGTGTCCACATGAATTTGAGAATGGGTAAGTCTTCCCTATGGCATACTTGTGTACTTGGTATCATATACCTAATCATTGGCCTTTAACTATATTTGTTACATCAAGTTGTTTAATTTCGTACATTTTTCTAGTAATTGACATTCTGTCTTCAAGAAGATTAAGTTACCAGTCCAGGCTTGGTGTTCTCTGAGCTTCCTGGATCTGTGGTTTGGTAGCTTATATTAATTTGGGGGATATTCTCAGTCATTATTGCTTCAAATACTGCTTCCATTTCTTTTTCTCTTTCTTCTGCTTGTGGAATTCCCATTGCACATGTGTTGTACCTTTAGTAGTTGTCTCAAAGAGTTGTTTCAACTCTGTCCTTATTGGTTTCCTCCTCTTTGCTTTTCAATTTTGGAGCTTTCTACTAAGATATCCTCAAACTCAGAGACTCTTTCCTCAGCCGTTTCTAATCTACTAATAAGATCATCAAAGGCATTCTTTATTTCCGTGACACTGGCTTTTGATCTCTAGCATTGCTTTTTGGTTATTTCTTAGAATTTCCATCTTTCTGCTTACATTGCTTGTCTGTTCTTGCATGCTATGTATCCATTAATGCCTTTTGCATATGAATCACAGTTAGTTTTAAATTCCTGGTACAGTAATTCCAACGTCTCTGCCATGTCTGGTTCTGATCCTCATCTGTCTCTTCAAACTGTTTTTTGCCTTTTAGTATTCCTTGCAGTTTTTTCCTGATAGCAAGGCATGATGTAACAGGTAAAAGGAACTGCTGTGAACAGGCCTTCAGTGATGGGGTGGTGAGGCGTGGGGACAAGGGAAGCGTTCCATAGGCCTGTGATTGGGTCTCAGTCTTTGCTGAGCCTGTGTCCCTGGACTGTAAACATCACCAGTGCTTCTCAAGTTTTCATCCCCTGTAAGGTGGCATGGGATGGCTGGAGTGGGCTGGAGTTGGGTATTCCCTTTGCCCAGGGTGGTTTGACTCTGATACAACACCAGCAAACTAGGCCCTGGTTAGCTACTTTCCCTTGGGAGAAGGCCTTGTTAAGAACAGAATGCTCTGGTACATTTCAAAGTAGTTCCTTTCCCCTCCCCCTGCTGGAAACAGGAACCTGGTTGATTTTCAAGAGGTAAAACTCACAAAACCGTGTGTCGCCCACCACCCCACCACATGTGACTGGGTCCAGCTGGAGTTTTCAACTGTAAACTTGTCCATGCTCAGCCTTCAGTAGTTCGCCAAGTACAGTTGTTCAAGTTTTCCAACCCTGACACTCGTTCCCCTGGAGGTTGCTACTCCATGGATTTCTGCTCTGATAAATTGTAATTCACTTAATCTGTCTGTCTGTCTACTTGTGTGAGTGGCAGTTTGGCCTGTGATCTCACTTCCCTGATGGAGCTAAGAAGAGCTGCTTGTTGATTTTTCGGTTTGTTCTGCTTCCCACCTGTTGTAAGGATGGAGGGAAGACTTCTAAGCTCCTTACATGCTGGACCAGAAACTGGAAGTTCACTAGTATGCTTTGAGTAAAATTTTATATTTATCATCCAATATCCATTCTCTTTCTTCTGATAACAAACACTAACCTGATTTTTGCCTAGAGGACCGAACCGTACCCCATTCTCAACCCATCTGCTTCTCAGGTAGAGCTGCCAGCTGGACCAGGCTTGGCCAGCATCATAGTCCTTTGGCCATGATGGATGGTCGAGAGCTGTTCCTGTGATCCCATTGAGACTATGAGAGTCAGGTCTCTTCTTGACTCTCTGCTTGGACCATGTGAAAATGAGCATTTTTTTTTCTTTTTCTCACAGACTTGAATCTTATAAAAATTAAGGCTTAACTTGCTAGGGTTACCACAAGTTATAGGTTCTACCTGAAATCAAGACAGTGCAGAAGAAAATCAAAGCAAAAAAAGAAGACAAATCCAACTCCTGATAATGTTATTTTCAATGAGGTCCTCCCAGGCTCAAAGAAGTCTCTAAGTGGTGTTCCTTCAGTCGCCACAGCCAATGTATATCTCTTTTATTTTTTCCCAGGCTGATTGAATTAAAGTTTTCTGTCTCTTGCAAATTCAAAACCTCTAACAAATAAAATGTTCTGTTAATTGAATTCAGCTATATCACAATTCTAATAGTGGCCTGAAAACATATCTGTGGATATCAAAAATCCCACCATCATGATTAGATTATAAATGGATATATATATATATATATATATATTTTTTAGTCCTATCTTCAGAATTCTCAAACGTGCTCTCTCACTTAGAAATTAAGCCACTGCTTTTTCTACACAAGAATTCCTTTCATGCCATCCCAGCGAAGCTGCCTCTGTGCTCGCAGAGGCAGAACTGGTTCTCATTGTGCAAAGAGTCACCATTGCCAGTTCTGCTCCATTTTTCCTGGCAGCTCCAGCATCCAATCAAGATTTCTGGGTCTCTTCCAATTATAACACCATTTAGAAATACTCAGCATTTTCCAGCCTTGAATAATGTATTGATGTTTTTAAAAGAGAAAATATTCTTACAGACCCCCAATGTTGACTTAAATTGTTTTTATTATAATTTTACCTAAATATATGCAAACATAAAACCCTACAAACTCTTGGGCTTATAGCTTCTAGACAACTATAAAAATAAATTTACATATCAAATGTAAAATAAACTACAAAACCAAAATGAAATTGATACTGGCTACATTAACTTAACGGGACAGAGGAGGGAGTCTTCCTGCAGCCCTGGCTGCTCACAGCTTTGGAGGCCAAGGCGTTTGATTACTTTGAGCTCTGAGCTGGGCATTGTTAGATGATTCTTTCCTGGGCAAGTGGTGGGGTGGGCCTGGATTCTCCAACACTTTTCTGTATTTAAACCACTTCAGTGCTTCATGAGCATGGCTTCCCATAAAGCCACTGGCCTCTACTCAACACAACTACAGCTGTTATTTATGAAGACTCTCTGCTGTTTATTCTTGAGTCTGAATGTTGAAATTATACCAAATGCAGTATCAGCATAATAATAGACATTTGAACTGTGAGAAATAAAATCACTTGACGGTCCACAATAAGGTGGTCAGCTAAGGACTAGAAAATGCTTAGATCATTTTGAAACAACTTTACTGAGGAATATTTTACATATTAATACAATAAAATGTACAGATTTTATACACTTGGATGAATTTTGACAAATGTATACACGTTTGTAAGTAACACACCAATCAAAATATACATTGTTACTTTTCAGAAGCTTCCCTTTTGTCTGTTTCAGTCAATCTTCTATCTGACTGCTGCGAAAGTTGTCAGAATTAAAATGGAGTCACTAATATTAAGAAAACCCTGACAAATACAGCAAGGAAAGGCCATGAAGGGAGGGTTCTCACGCTTGTGTGCCCAGCAACATAAAAGCTATATGAAAACCACAACCTTGCACAAAGACCACTGCAAATTTCACACAAAAAATACTTCTGCAAGGACATCTGCCCAACCTCAGACTGGTGTCACCCTTGTTATTGATCTTTGTAGACAAAGATAATTATTTCAAAGATAATTATTTCAAATTATTACATAATTATGTAATCCTCCTTATTGTTTTCCTTTAAAAGCCTTTTTCTTTCCTTACGTCCCAGAATACACACAAAGTTTACTCTGACATGTGACATGTGTATTGCCAGTACAATGTTCCATTCCCAGATAAATGTCTTTTTTTTTTAGGGAGCCTCTTTCTGCCAAACCCACCCTTCACACACTCCAGTCCCCAGAAAATCACTTCCATTTTGCTAAAGGACTTCCTATACATGACATCATATAGTGCCATATAGTGTTTTGCTTCTGGCTAATTTCACTCCACATGATGTATTTGAGATTCACCCATGTGATTATGTACATTAGGAAGGAGTCCATTTTTCTTGCTGAGTAGTATTCCGTTGTATGGCTCTACCACAATTTGTTTTTCTGTTCACCCGTCAGTGGACATTTGGGTTGGTTTCAGATTTCGGCTCTCAGGCATAAAGCTGATGTGAGCTGATGTGTCCATAAGTCTTTTTGCGGATATATGCTACCTGAGAAATGGAATTGCCACGTCTATGATATGTATATAACTTTACAAGGAATTACCAAATTACTTTGCAAAATGGTTACACATGTTTTGCATTTCTACTAGTAATATTTGAGGATTCACATTGTTCTACATTCTTCTCAACACTCATGTTATCAATCTTTTTGAATTTTAGCCACCCTAGTGGGTGTGGAGTGGTATCTCAGTGTGGTTTTAATTTGCCTTTTCCTTTTAACTGACCAATGCTGAACACTTTTTCACATGCTTTTGGCCCTTCGTGTGTCTTATGCTATGAATATTCTGTTTCCAATTGTCTTTAAAAAACAAAATTGGTTGTTTGTCTTTTTTATTAGTTTCTGGAGTTTATACATTTTAGATAGAAGTCCTTAGACATAAGTATTATAAATATATTCCTCCATCTTATTGTTTTAAAAAAAGTTTTAAAAGCTCACCCTTTTGTTTTTTTAACAATGAAGAAAATATTTTAAAAGCCTGCATTTTCATTTTTGTAACAGTCTCTTGAAAAGTAATAATTTTTAATTTTCATAAATTCCAACTTACCTAACTTGTGTTTTCTTCATGATTGCAGGCACTTGTACTCACATGCTTACTTCCCTTCCTCCCTTCTTTCCTCTTCCTTCCTTCCTTCTTTTCCTCTCTCTTTCTCTCTCGTCCTTTCTAAGATATCTTTGCTTAGTCTGAGATTGAGAGGAGCTCTGTGTTCTCTTCTGGATGCTGTGTAGTTTTAAATTTTGTTTTTAGGTCTATGAGCTAGTTCAAGGTAATTTTGTGGTGCATTCTGAATTAGAGGTCAAGGTTTATTTCTTTCTGTACAGATACCTCACTTTTCCAGTGTCATTTATTAACATGGCTTTCCTTTCAGAATTTTTGAAAATTCTATCAAGTGTATTTTTTTAACTTTGTTCTTTTCCATTGATTTAAACATATATTCTTATGCCATTACTTACATTTGTTTGGAATTTATTGACTATTACTTCAGTATATTTATTGAATGCATTATTTGTAATTTTCATATGAGTAGTTGAATCAATGTGTCAGTACCTACAGAAATGCTTGCTAAGATGCTGTTGAGTCTATAGATCCATTTGAGGAGAACTGAAATCTTAATAATATTAAGTCTCTCATCCATGGACATAGTATACCTCTCTATATGTTTAACTCTATTTCATCTGTGAGATTTCTAGGTAAAGATCTAACATAATTTGTTAAATTTATTACAAAGTATTTTCTGGTTTTAGATGCTATTATAGATGATACTTTAAAACTTTATTTCCCAATTGTTTATTGCTAGTATAGGGTAATGAAATTGATTTTTGCATGCTGACCTTATATCCTGTGATCTGGGTAAATTCACCTATTAATTCTAATAATTAGTTTGTATATTCCTCAGGATATTTTAAGAGAAAAATTTTATGGGTTTCAAATAAAGATGGTTTTAATTCTTTTTTTTCAATTCTTATTTATTTTTATTTTTAAATACGTCATTGCTTTGTTGAGGGACCTCCAACACAATATGGAATAAAAGGATTCAGAGCCTTTCTCCTGAAAATAAATGGAAAGCATTCAAAACTGATGATTAAATAAAATGTTGGCTGTAGGTTTTATTTGTGGATGTCCTTTATTAGATTGAGGAAATTCTTTTCTATTTTTTTTTTTTTTTTACTGATTGTTTTTGTAATGAATGAGTGTTGAATTTTGTATGGTGCAATTTACTTTTTGCATCTATTAACCTGACCATATGATTTTCTCTCTTTTTTTTTTAAGTCATTAATATTTATTATTTAAAATAATGAATTAAAGGTATGTATATGTATAAAATTGTCACAAAAGGATAGTATGGTCCTGAGAATTATCAGGGTTCCCAGTTTCAAAATGAAATTTTTTTTTTATTGTTTGTTGTTTATAGGGGTACAGATGTTTAGGTTACATATGTTGCCCTTGCCCCCCCTTCCCCCCAAGTCCCAGTAAAATGTATAAATTACATTGATTTTTGAATGTTGAACAAATGTTACACTGCTGAGATAAACCCTGCTAGGTGATGATGCTGGATTCAGTTTGCTAATATTTAATGAGGATTTCCATGTTTATGTTCATGAGAAATATTGGTCTGTAATTTTTTTTTTTGTGGTATAATCTTTGTCAGATTTTGATAGGGTAATGCTGGCTTCACAGTAGAAATTGGGAAGCATTTTTCTCATTTTACCTTTTCTGAAAGAGTTTGTGTAAGATTGGTATTTCTTCTTTAAATGTTTGATGAAATTCACCAATCAAGCCATCTGGATGTGGAGGTTTCCTTGGGAGTAAATGTTTAATTATAAATTCAATTTTAAAAGTAAACGTATAATAATTCGGAATTTCTATTTCTTTGGTAAGCGATATTTTCAAGAAATTTGGTCATTTTTTCTAAGCTGTCAAATTGTTTTCATGTACTGTTCATAATATATTTTTGTTATCCTCTCAATATTTGAAAATTCTGT
>RJWJ010047686.1:0-10871 GCA_004363605.1 Indri indri | reverse complement strand
CTGTAGCATGTGAGCTCCCTAGAGCAAACCGTGAGCCCCACTGAAACTCTGGGGATCCTGGCAGGGTCTTCAGGTCCTGAGCGCTGGAACATGAAAAATTGTGCAGCCGCATACTTGCAAGTGTCATCTTTGATATTCTTTAACAGCACACACTTTACATATCTGTTACAGGCCAGAAGCTGTACTAGGCTCTAAGGAATAATACTGGTCACTGGTCTTTACAGGTTTTAAGATTCTATGTATTCATTTCAGAATCAGACAGAAGTGGTTCATATCCTAGGTATGGCAGTTGCTTGTTATAAGAAATTAAGCAAATAATTAATCTCCCTAAACTTCAGTTTTCTTATGTATGCAGTGAGGATATCTATATTATAAAGTTATTGCAAGGATGAAATGAGATAATATATAAAAGTATACAGCTGGGCATTTGGTAGACAGCAATGTTGGCTTATGTCTCTCCACAATACAAACAGATTATTCTGTATAAGTATCCCCACAGTTTAAAAAAAAAAGAATCCTCTGGGGTCACATGGTTGGGAAATACTCTCTCTTACTGAAAGGGATCTGGGAAGGAGGTCACGTAGGAGCAGAGCCTAGGAGGTCGGGAGGACTTACAACAGGTGAAAATGGAGCCAGGCCTTTAGCGTGCAAAGGGAAACGGCTTAGATATTTGGATGATGAAATGTGCAGGGCCTGTGCGGAAAGAATGGGAAAGGGCAAAGAAGGCAGAAGTAGATGGGAGATGAGATGGGGAGGTTCTGCTAGGTCAAATTTAGATTTGTTCAATTGCGACATGTATTTAGTTAGGATTAGGCTTAGCTACAAGAGGTGGAAAACTCATAAGAGTGGTAGCTTTTATAAGGTATAAGTCTGTTTCATTTTCATGTGCAGTTCCAGAGAGAGGAAGACCAGCACTGGGAACATGGCTGTGTGGTACTGGAGACCCAGCGTCTGCACTTTTCTGGCTCTGCTGTGTGTTGCTTCGACTCTTGGTCTAGGTTGGCTGCTGAAGCATCAGCCTTTGCGTCTGCATCCCAGATAGCAGCAAGAGGGACACAGAAAAGAAAAACATGTTCCCTATTTTTCAAAAAAGCTATACATAACATTTCTGCTCATTCCAACCATCAAAAATAATGGTTCTATGACCACAGGTAGCTGCAAGGGAGATTAGAAAATATAGTCTTTGTTTGAGGTAGGCCAGGATAAAAATTTGAAGTTTTAACATTGAAGGAATAAGGAATAATATATATTAGGGGGTCACATATCTGCCAAAGAGACGTTTCCTGATACACTAACCACCACCTCAAGAATTTTGGAAATATTAGAATAATTTCACAGAAAACTCACAGTGCACTGCTCTTGACCAGCATAAAGCCACAGAGGAAAAATTTGCCATGATTTCGTCCCAAGGCATAGGAGAAAGGCATGTGCGTTGTGATTTGGAGACTTGATGTCAGTATTGGTAGTCCCTTCTTTTTCCAAGTCTTTTACAAATTTCCTTCCTGTAGTTCAGAAATTGCACATCAATTACTCGTATTAAGACATTTGGATTTCTTTAACAGATTCAAGAAGTTGGAAGGAAATGACACTGCATTTGAATCGAAAATTCACAACATCCTTTAACTTCTCCCATATTCAATCTTTCTTCTACAGAGGATAGCATAATGCTTCTGATTTTTCTTTGAGGAGTCAAGAAGATAATATTGTTGAAATTTAAATGCTGGGAGGGATGGCAATGATACCAATTCAATATCACCAATTAGCACTTTGGCCCAAATTATTAATAGTTTATGGCTTTAGCTTCCCATCATCTAGCATGTTTCTGAGAGAATGTGACCAGAACAGGTGAGTTTCTATGTCACATGTTCAGGAGAAGCCAGGAACATGCAGTATTTATTGATCCCTCTGTGTAACAAACATACATTTAGCAGCTAGTATGGGCCATACACTTTAGTAAGCTCTATAGATGCAGAGAAGAAAGACCCACTCTGTGCCCTCAAGTTATTCAAAGTAACTTGAGAAAGATAAACAATAGACATTTTAATTTATTAAATGTTATAAATGGCACATGCCATTATGGAACTATGCAGAGGATAATACAAAACACCTAATCTAGTGGGGGTGGCAGTTTTGGTAAAAGTCTACTAGAAGAAGATGATAATTTAGGTGATTCTCAAAGGATGTGCAGGAAATTTCAGATAAAAGGGGGAGGAAAGACATGCTTAAAAGTATAAACAGCTTGTGCAAAGGCCCTGTGACAGTATTAGAGCTTGGGAAAAAAGTTCAGTGTTACTGAATTAAAAGATGTGTTCGTATGTGGAGGGAAAAAAGATTGACAAGAGATGAAGTTGCAAAGATGGATAACAATCATATTAAGCAACATTTGACATTCCTTGCTGAAAGGGTTGAACTTTATTCTGAAAGAATTTTCTGCAGAGGCGTGCCCAGGTCTAATAGCAGCATGTCTGTATCAGCACTGCTGCCCACTTGTTTATGGCTGATGGGGTGGTGCTTCTGCCATGCCCATTGTTCATTCTTTTGAGGTTAATCCCTGCATGTGACATGTTTGAAGAGCAGAAGGTTCACAGTGAGGTGAGAAATAATGAGTGCAGTTTGGGGCCATGTTGAATGTTGAGGGCCTATGGGATAGCCAGTGAGAGAGGACTCCTAGAAACTAGAGGTACATCAGGAAACAGAAGTAGAAGAAGGAGAGGTATACCTAACACCTAGTGGTGTTGGAGACCCAGGCGAAAGTCCTGAGCAACTGAGCCCATGTGCCAGTCAGCTGAGAAGGAGTTGGATTTGAGGGAACAGGCAAGTAGAAGACAGAACAGACTTGCCTCCCTTCCTGCTAGAACTGGGGCTATTCTGTGTCACACCTCACCAATCTTCAGTCTGGGGTTGGGGAGGATTTGCATGCAGGTTAACTCCAGGTAGTCATAAGAACTGTTCTGCCAGCCCAGCCAGAACTTGCTGACCAAACTACTGTAGTGAATTGTTCTGAAAAATGTGTACTACCAAACTTATAGCCAGATGAGATTGCCCAAGAATTCCAAGGAGTTGTAGGCCCTCATGGGAAGCAGTTGTGGTCCAAAGCGTTCAGAGGAGATGAGAGTCCAGACAGGTGATGCTGGGGCCAGGCCATATGTGTGCTGTCCTCCACCAGCTGTTGGCTAGTTCTCTGCCTGATGGGGCTGGGACTGGGGCTGAGGGTCACAGGTGGCCTGCAGTTCCCTGGGCCAGCCTGGTGCACCTTCTGTAATGGACAAAGGTAAGGAGCTCTCTGTTTCCACCTTTAAGATAGTCCCATTGTTGGTAGAGAAGCACAATTTGCCACCCATAAGCCCGTAAGAATGGAAACCACTGGCTGTTCATGACTTTTTCCTGTGGCAAGAGGCTCTGTGGCTCCACATTTTCTACAGAAGAAAGTCTAAATTTCTCAACAGATCTGCACAGTCTGGCCCCAGTGTCCTCTACAGACTCAGGATCTGCCTCTCCCCAGTCTCTTCAATTCACCATAGGACATACTCTCATCTTACCTCGTCACATTTATGCACGTATATGTGTGTGTCCACACACACACACACACACACACACACACACACACACACCACTTCTTGAGCCACACAGCTCCATAAATGTACTCTTTGATTTTTCTAAACTTTTCACATTTTTCCTCTGCCTCTGATAAGGGTCTCCCAATAACTCATTTAGGGATATCAAGACTCAGTTCAAATATCACCTTTCTTCTGTAAAACTTGCCCTAATCACTCAATGCTAAATTATATAATGTTTCTTGTATGACCCAATTGCACTGTTTACACATCTCTCTTACAGCGTGCTTACCATTTTCAACTTGATATATATGCTTTTTATGTCCCCCTTCACTCACCATTGAACAGTAAGCTCTGGGATGCACAGGCCTGTTCTTGTCTTGGCATCTCTCCCTGCACCTATCATACTTCTTGACACATTGAAGGTATTCAGAAATGAGTCTTCGCTCGGCTTCAAACCTAGACATCCACTGTTGCTATAAAGGCCCATATATTTTCCTTAAATCCTTCCATTTCCATCTCAAGTAAGAGTGTGTATAATAGAAAGGGACTGGTCTCACTAAAAGGGCATTTAGCGTGAGTACAGCCTGGCCTCTGAAGCTGGTGGTTGCCATGGAAGACTGTTCCAGTGAGAGGCGAGCTTAACAAGGAGCAAGGTGGCCTTGTCCTGGCCTGTGTTGTGCAAATGTTTAGATAGAGTAGGGAGAATGGAGAACAACAGCTTTGAGGGTGCCCAGTGGCCACAACATTCATCCAGGTGTTCTGGCTCACAAACTCAGTTCGGTGAGAATTGGACATGCAGCTCCATGTGTATTGTGCCAACTTGGCTGCCTGGGTGCTTCTTGCAATCCCGTCAATCAGAATTGGCATCCAAGAATTCCATCCATTGGCTCAAGTTTCTTCTGGGCCTTCAGAGAAAGGATTCAGAGCCACAAAGAACATTTGACAATAAACTGCTCCCTGAGTTACAAGCTCTCATTGAGGGCTGCCAACACAAGGAAGGTCACATTACACTTCTAAGGGGAAGAGACGTTCTCACGCACAGCTTCCATTTATCAGCCTGGAAAACTGAGCTGTAGAGTTGATTTCATATTCCAAGGGGAACCTCTGCCCTCTTCCAAGAGAAGGGGCTTCCATGAAATGCCCAACATAAGTCATCTTTGTTAGGGACTGAGAACAGTGACCTACATGGTGGATCTGAGCGTTTGGATCTGCATTAGAATGATTGATTTAGTTTTACCCTGCCGTTGCAGCTCACCGCAGCTCCCCAAAGGCTCTAGTCTTGGAAAGACACACACAGTAGCCTGGTACTCACCAGGAGAGCTTTTCTGGCCAAAAATAATTCATCAGGTCCGGAGCCTGCTGCTGCCTTTCCAACAGATGTCATCTTGTTTGTGTTGCAGTTTGGCTTCATGCAATCGATTCTTGATAAAAAGTGTTCTTTAGAAAAAAGAGTGGTAAAAGGGAATTTCGGGATAAAAATGGATTCTATTACAGCCTTTCAGTTCCTAATAATAAAAAATTATATAATTGTATATAACTTAAAATCATTTATTACACGCATTCCAATACAATTGAGCTGAAATTGAACTTGAGTTCCCCCCCCCCACACACACACACACACACACAAAGAAGGCCTGGGGCTTCAAGCAAGAGAACAAAGACTGAGGGGAGGTTTGTCATTGGACACATGCTCATAAAGGTGAGGGGTGTCCAGGTGATGGTTTTAGGCCATCCTGTCATATAAAAATCGAGATGGAGGCCTTTTGGGTAGAAGGTGACGCACATTTCTCATCAGCACGTCACATAAACTGGCCTTCAAGTCTGTGTATATTTTGGGCCTGGTCGGGTCACAAAGGGAAATGGGTTCACTCCCTTGGAAAAAAACATAAACTATGAGAAAGTGACCCAATTAACCACATTTGGGTCTTATGACAAGCAGCCAAACAGGAGAGCACTGGACTGTTAAAATGACTGAGGCAAACTCATTACTCTGTGTCAGGGAATTCAAATGATCTTTTAGAGCCTCCAGAGCTTTATGGGGTTAAAGTGATTTCTTGGTAGCAGGTGAATATTGTGACCAGCCCCTGACAAAATAATAAAAATTAAGCACAATTCTTTGGAGCAATTCATTTGAGGTGTTTGGGTGTGGCCTTGGTCTTGGGTGCAGGACAAGACATGGCACTGAGGTCAGCTCTGCATTGCCCATAGGACAGAGGGAGGGAGCGCAGAGGCCAAGAGTCCTGCCAGTCAAGCAGCAAGGGTATGAGGTTAAATGGATGGATGTTCTTGGATAGGAAAATAGCAACCAGGCCAAACCCACATGTCAGTCTAAAGAAGAAGTTATTTTAGGAGGTATTAGGGGGAGGAAAAATCTGCCTGTGTTTCTACTTTGCTCAGACTATTACACAGTCACTCATTTAACTCTCACTAACCACCTCTGTGGAAGAAATGGGCTTTATAATTGCCATTTTCAACATGAAGCTCAGCCGTATTTAAAGGGACCCTTTTAGTAAATGATGGAGCTGGAATCTGTTCCTAGGGAAATCTGACTTCCCAACCCCTGCTTCCACTTCCCCAGAGAAGGAGAGCATGAATAGAACCGTAACAGTGGGCAGTGACAGCTAACCTGTGCTGAATAGCAATACTTAACTACCTACAATCATCTAAGACCATTGCATGTGTCATCATGGTTAAGCTTCGCAACCCAACCCTGTGAGGTAAGCCTTCTTGTTACGCTCATTTCATAGGTGAGGACACTGGGCATGAAGAAGGAAAGGACTTTGCCTAAGATTATACAGGTAGTAAGTACCAGATCATGATTTTGGCACAGGCAGTCTGACTCTTAAACCTGAAAAGTGCCTTTCTTCAAAGACTCCTCAGGGCCTTTGAGAGGTCATGGAGCAACTGCCTGTCTCCAGGAAAGTGTGTTGTTGTTTTCAATCCTTGACTCCAGTATAAATAACTCATACTGGACATCTCTGCATGACATCCTGCTTCACCTAAAGCTCCACAGGTTCAATGTCAGTCTGTTTGTTATGCCACCAAAATCTCTACATCCAAGTTCCTAAACTTGATCATGTCAATGAGAATCTGTGTTGCCTTGTTTCTTTGTGTGCTGAATGCGCAGCCCATTACCTGGCTGAGGCAGGCACTCAAATCTTCACTAAATGGATGAATCTGCCAGTGTCGTCCAGTCTGACCCTGAGCTCTAGTCTGAGGCTGTTCACTGCTCTTCCTTCTCAGGCCATTTCTCACCTGGATTTCAGCAACAATTTTCTCACTACTCTTTTCACCTTTGGTTTTGCCTCCTCTCCAGCCCTTTCTTCCCTGGGCAGCCTGAGGGTATTTGGAGTGAGAACCACTTACTATTTCTGCTGCTTTTAACTTATCTGTGACATCCTATGATCCTAATGATGGAATACAAACAGAACTTAGTACTTGAGCCCTTCCTGATCCAGCAGCTGTGTAACTTAATGGTCTTATCTCTTAATGCCAGCTCCTTTTGATATCATTAGAAAATTATTTTCAGTTTCCAGAATTCACCTTACTCTTCTGTTCCCCCTGTTTCCACAGATGTGTCTAATTCTAGTCACCATTTGCTTAGATGTATTCTCCTCCAGGAAGTCTTCTGTGGTCTGATGCTGAGTTCCCATAGCATCCTGTAGAAAACCCCGTCGTAGCTTTTGTTGCATGGCATTGCCTGTGGACTTTTCAGTCCCCTTAGACTGTAATTTCTTAGAGAACAAAGACAATTTTGTTCACTGCTACTTCCTGAGGACCCAGCATTGTGCCCAAGATGCCATGGAACTTCTTCAAATATGCGTTGAATGGCTGAGATTTACTTTCCATTCCAAAGGTCTCCTGAGAATGACCTCCTACCCGTTGCCTCAGTAACCTATTAAACATGGATAGCAGAGCTGCAGGAAAGTAGGACACACATGTGTCCAGCCAACTCAGAGCAAGGAAACATCCAGGAAAAATCTCCCACAGCCCCTTGTTTGTGGTGCCTCCTCATCTGTAATTTTCCAAAAGTATCTCCCATTTTTTCCCCAAATGGCCTGTAGAGGTCAGAAAAGGGCCTTGGTTCCCAATCGCGGACCCTCCTCCGCTTCCATTAGCATTCACCCTGGGTGTCCGTAATTAAGCAAGGCTAGGCTCCGCACATAGGAACGGAAATGCATTGACTTTAATAAAACAGAGTGTAAAACAACTTTAGATTGACTCCAGCCTTGTTTATTCTTGCACACTTGTAATTCTGGTTCGGTATATTCCCAGTCAAAGAGACCATTGTCCTGGGAACTGAAGCGTGTCCCTTACTTCATTGCCACTGCTGCCAGTCCGAGGAGGGAAGCCGCTCCAGCTTACTGCTGGCTCACAGGCAAAAAAAAATTTATTTCGTAAAGAGAAACAATAACAAATAGAAGAACCTGTGGGCGCAATGAGAGGAGCTCCTACTGATCTTCTGGCTTTTTAAATTTTTTTTTATGAATGTCAGTGTATTCAGAGTCCAGAGAAAATATGAATTCATAAAAATGGAGCAGGCATTCCGGTAGACACCAGTCTTGAAATTTAGGAAATGGTGGTTTTGTTCCATAAATTATTACACCAGAAAAAAAGTATTACACCAGAAATCGAGAGTCCAAGGTTTAGAGTCTGACTGTATCACTTTAATGTGTGACTTTGGGGATGACCTTTAATTTCTCTGAGTCTCAGTTTCTCCATTCAAGAGTGAGGGGCTGGACCAGATGAAATCTAAGGTCACTTCTATGTCTAATATTCGTTAACATTAACGCTGTGCTGGCCAGCCTGCGGGAAAGCCACCAGGCCCTGGGCTGGCCAGGCGGTGAAGAGGCAGCGTGAGGTGCTCACACTAGCGCTCTGTCTCTGGAGGGCCCGAGGCCAGGCCAGCACAATGATCTTTTCAGAGCAGAGAGCGATGCGTTGATGCCCTGCCAATGCCCAGCAGAATAAAAGCTTCCGAAATCAGGGCTAAAAATAAATAATAAAACAAAGTGACAACATAAACAGGAAGACTTAAGCAGGGGTGAATTGAGTCAGCAAACTTGTGGGTGGGGTGGGGTAGGGAAGAGTCTAATGCGTTCATTTTCTTCTGCATTTATCGGCCTGCTAGGTGGCCGGACTGCAGTTTGAAGTACTCTTGGAAATATGAGTTTGGTGTCTCCCTGGGAGAGGATGTGGATAAGGGGGCGGAGGCGTGGCAGTTCTGTCAGGCCCATTTCCTCCCTGCTGTGCAGTTGGCCCGCCCACTCCTCCCTGACTCTTTGTTGGTTGTTCGCAGAGACAGTCCTTTCACAGTCCCTCTCCTGTCTCTGGCCTTTGCCTGGGCCTGGGCCAGCTGCCCTCATTGACCTTGTCTCAGCATTTGAGACCCAGCTTCCTCTTCGCCTCTTTGCACACACTCAGGATTTCAATCAAAATGACTTTCAAATCTGCTTATTTGGGCCAGGATGTGTGCAAGAGGGTTCAGGAAAGAGAGCTCGTCATTCGTGAGCATGTTTAATGTTCCGGCTACTGTGGACTTTCATGTAACAGGCAAGGAGACAGACAACAGTCACTTAGCAGCAACTACAAAGCAAGTAAGCACGTAAAAATCATCTCTACAAACCCTGTTCAGCCTCTTCTAGGTCTTGTAATTTGAAGGGTAGAGATCCAAAGCAGATGGAAGCTTCCCTTAGCAGGGTAGTTTCATGACTTTGGGGCTATGCAAATTGAGTGAGCATTGTTGGGGTGAGGGATGAGAAGCTGCTCTGCTGTGCGTTAGACGGTAACTGAGATGGTGGGGCGAGGACGGGGTGTGCACAGGCAGAAAAGGAGGGAGCAGAAGAGAGGGGCAGAGGACTTCCCAGCATGGCCAGGGGCCTGAGAGCGGGGACAGAAGAGGGCCTCTGAGGAATCCCGACTTACAGAAAAGTGACCTCCAGGATTTAATTTTAAGTCATTTTCTGTTCTGGGGGTCTTATTTCACCCCATTCCCAGTCCCTAAAATCTTCATTAAAAGTCTACTACTCCCAAATAATAGGTGGGTTCTCACGATATTTTAAGTAAATGGAAGATACGATTATTCATTTTGGTTAAAAAGATGGGGAGAAGCCACTAAAGAGAATTCAGCAGAAGCGGGAAATTTTCAAAATTCATTTCTGGGACATTACAAGTTCCATGTTATTTGGACACTTCATGAAAATGTGGTAACGAGTATAACCGACTTATAGTGAGCTGTTACCAGGAACCAGTCTGGTTTATTATTCACAAAACCCCTGGGAGGTCAGTGACATGATGCCCATTTTATAGAGGAGGAAACAGAGTCTTAGAGACACTCAGTGACTTGTGCAAAGTAGGTGGCCAGCAGGGAGGCCGGGTTAGGTCCTTGGCAGCAGTGGAAGCCTCTCCTGTTTTTTTTTTGTTTGTTTGTTTGTTTTTTCTTGGGGCAAACTTGCCTTCATACTTTCTTCAGCAAATTCAATTAGAAATGGATCTGTAATTTTCAGCGTCTTATTTTCAAACTTAGTCAAGACCTGTTCTTTCCACCATGTACCTATTAATCTTAATTTTGCCCAGCCTCTTTTCCATATTTCTAGATGAAATGCTCTGTGACCTTTTGAAGAAGTCTCCCAGTGGGTGGATAGTGGTAGCTGATGATGTGTACGGGAACTACGTGAAGCACACACTACGTTTCCACAAGCGAATGTTCAGAGCAACATTTAAAAAGACAGCATGAATTTCAAACAGAGGTTAAGTAAACATCCTAGAGAAATATGTCCCCAACCAAATCAGGTCTGGACTGGGATAAGCAACATCTCACTTAAAGTGTCTGCTGTGGATCAGGAAATGATTTTTCCTAGGTCTCTATCTGTCATGCCCATGAACGTCCTGAAAAATATCACATGTTCCCTGGTAGCTTTATTTTTGTCAGAGTCCTATTTTGCAGGATCTTGTCACAGGGACACTCGGGATTCATTGCAGCTTTGCACTCAGAGATCTATAATGCACCACAACATTACCGAGTTTCAAGTGACACTTTGTTTTATTAGGCTAGGATCTCTGACCTCCAAATCCTAAACTGTCATTGCCTCTTGACTTCACTTAACTTCAACTTAAAAATCAGTGCCCTAAGTGAGCCAGCCACTTCAACAAGGCGACTCACCAAGGAGCACCAAGAGAAATAGGGCTTGGCTCCTTGCCTTCTCCAGCCTCTGTGGGAATGGATTTCCATGTAATTTGGCATAAATCAATGATATTCCAGAAAGACAGCTTACCTGAGCCATGCTTCCCTTTTTCTGAATACTTTTGTTCTTT
>RJWJ010047685.1:0-11076 GCA_004363605.1 Indri indri | reverse complement strand
TTTTTTTTTCCTGTAAAGGATAAGGTAGCATCTATCAGATAATAACCATGATATACTTTGATCCTCTTAAGTCTGACAGCAATGCTACTGATAAAAAATTTCCTGTTAGGGATCTGAAGTACTGAAATCATAGAAGGTGTCCATTACAGCACAGATATCATCAGCCCCTGCTTACATTTGTATTGCAAACAAAACCAATGATTTTCAAGTGCATGGGCTCTAAAAAAGAAATAAAAACATTTGAAAGTAAACCGAAGGTGAGTATAATGAAGGGAAAAAAAAAAAAAAAAAAACAGACTGAAGAGCCCATTCACACTTCAAGGAGGGAAACAAGACTTTATTTTGCTTTAACCATCACCCAACCTCAGTGAAGGAGATGATGAAGCCATAAATCTGAGTCAGAATGTCAAAGGCATTTATCTACCAAATATGGCTCCATTAGTGATTAAACAAATTCCTTCTCTCTTTTTTTTAAGAAAAGAAAAGGAGCAGTATAAAGAAAATTACATTTTTTCTGCACTTATGGATTTTGTGGCTTGGTGTCTCATAGTTTAGTATTAATTCAGACTTCGAAATCATAATATAGTAGATAAACAATGGTGAGAAGACGAGAATGCTTTGTATACACAATAATGTCATTAAAAAATTATTACCCAACTATCTTTGGTGGAAGAGGTAAATATGACTAAAGATATAATTTAAAGAAGATAATCACACTTTCTAATAACTGGCATTAAAGGATTAATAATATCAAAACTTTGTCCACAGAACTATTGCTTAAGTGAATGAATGAATAAATGAGTACACAATCTAAAATGATATGCAATGTTCAGGAAACCCTGCATAGTTCTTCCAAAGATCACTCTAGTTAGGATCAAAGCTATTAAGTTTTTCTATATGATTTAAACACACTCTCATTCCAAGGATTTTGCTCTCCTCTCCAGGCTATGTTGCATACTTGTATTGACTTCACATATAATGTGCCTATGCTAGCTATTCAAGCGTTATTTTTAGAGAACGAATTGGTTATCACTGCATTGCTACAGTTGCCATGTTAACATAAGCCTAAAAGTGCCTCGTCCTGTATTTATGTGCAATTAAACAAAACGTGTTGTTTTTATTCTTTCACCGATAAGACAATAAATTCGTCTTATGTCTAAAACATATGCACAGTTATTTTCTCTCAATTTATCTTGACAGCTGAAACCCAGGATCTGCTCATCTCTTTCACAGGGCAGCTTGGGCGATAGTAGTGTTCCCCATACTGAAATCACCATGGAGGCTTGCTTCAAATGTGGATTCCCAATTTCCACCCCATAACTACTGAATTAGAGAGTTTAGAAGGGAGGAGATCTAGAATCTGGATTGTTATCCAGATTAGTTAGTTCTTACATGTCCACAAATTTGAATACACTTACATATGGAAAACTCTTTGAGGATCCTTTTTTAACTACTAAGAGGACATAACAATGCCTAATTTATAGGGTTACAGTGGAGATTGGATGAGATAAATATGACTAGACGATATACATGGGAAAACCCAAGGACTGTTAAAAAGACTCAATAAACTGTAGTTGAGATTTTCCTGTTACTTTATCATACCATTTTATAAAATCTTACTTTGGAAATTTAAAAAAGTGACGAGTAAATCAGTAAGCATCCCTTTTAGAAAGCCCCAACTTTATGGTTGCTATATCACTATCCAAGTTTATTGACTCATTCGAACGTCTGCTTTATTTTTCAGTGAAGCTAGTTCAGTTGGATGCTTTGGACTTCCCATGGTTTAAGGTAGAGATCAGCTCCAGGGGACACTGTGGTTGGGCCCTCTCTTTTCCTTTAGAAATTCTAACATCCAAATAATCTGATAAGTAAAGAAGATATTAACTAATATTGGTCCATCAACATTACAAATTAAATTGAGCATCCACTTTCATCATTTCTAAATCTCGAAAATTACTTTTAATTTGTTCCTCTGGGAATTTTCATAGTGATCATTTTTTCCTGTCTAGCTAGATAGCTAGCTATTTTTCACCTCTCTGAAACTAATAGATTAACATCCTAATTGGAACAACATTTTTCCTGCTGATTTATTTTATATACAAACAAATATTTACTGCAGTTATTTCAGTTATTCATTAATTTCCTGTGAAATCTCTAAAAGGTCTGGCCTCCACTTTTTTTCTAACAGAAAAGCAAGACTTTGTTTTTATTTTTGTTAGGCTCCCTGAGGAGCATCTTATCTCAAGTTCCTTAAATATAAACGTGGGGTTTAATACTAAACATGGATTTTGCTCAGGTAGGTAGCTTAATTAACTATGATGAATTGAATGAGCTAAATATTTTTGTTCCCCTATCAAATTCAAGTTGATCTTTTCAATGTAATTCAGAGACATAAAAGAGAGCTTTAAAAAGTTTCTAAATTCATCAGAGTTGTATAAATATCTCACTTGTCAAGAGCCGAGTAAATTTGTCCATCTATGTAACTATATATCCAAGTGCCTTTTTATCTATTAATCATCTATTCTTAGGATATTCAAGAATGCCAAAGAAAAGGAATATACCATAATGATAATACATTTGCTATTATATTTTAAAAATTAATTTTTTCTTACACATGCTCTCTAGAAATTATTTAACTCTTGAGTAAAATTTTCAACTTCTCTTATAATGATATAATTTTAAGTACTCCTCTAAAAGTACAAAACCAATTTCCTGATTTTACTAAAGGTTGCTTGTGTAATACATTATAGTTTTTCCTCCATGATTTATCTGGTCAAACTGTCAGAAAGAATTATTCAAGTTCCAAGTGGGCATTGCTTTTTCATTTTAAAGTATATAGAGTTTAGCAGTTTTTCCTAGGTTTCAAGAATTCTGATCCAAGGACATGGATAAAACTCACCATTTGCCTGATAACACCTTGGAAGTTTGCTCTCAAGTGAGTAACTAACTACTAATACCATTAGGGTACCTGAGGCATCCATGTGGAAAGAAACATGAACTCTAGGAGAATGACTAAGCATTTGAAGGATACTTTTGAACTATTAGTATATAGAGAGGAAATCCTGGATGACAAAAGTAGAATACCTTTCAGCTTTGGAAGTGGCAATGTGTGACTCTCCAACTGCAATGTTAAGAATTTTTTCTGAAACCCTGTATGGTCTTCCTGTTGTCAGCCTTGTAAATGATGATGTAATTACTGAACAAAGATAGGAGATATGTGTGTGTGTTTGTGTGTGTGTGTGTGTGTGTATGTGTGTATAAACCCAGTTAATTTACTGGAGAAAAAATTATCTAGATTTCAAAGAACACTCAAAACTATGCTGAAAAAATTTTGCTTGGTTCTTCTACTGACAGTAAAGAAAATATAATTATGTAGAGCCTTGGTTAGATTCAGCTTGGGCAAGTTTCTTTATTTTTATGAGCCTAATTTTGTCATACCTTAAATTTTGGCAAAAGTACCTACCTTTCAAGCTTGACATAAGGTCTAAATGAGATAGTGTGTAAGTCTAGGTCTCAGTACACCCCCGGCCATGCAGTAATGGATGGGCACTGTTATAGGATAGCCATGC
This sequence comes from Indri indri, assembly GCA_004363605.1. Classification (NCBI taxonomy): domain Eukaryota; kingdom Metazoa; phylum Chordata; class Mammalia; order Primates; family Indriidae; genus Indri; species Indri indri. Next base: position 7,507 of record RJWJ010047685.1, on the reverse strand, counting down.
TTATTTTGAAAAACATTTCACTCAACAAAAAGAATAGAGCATATTAAAAGAAATGCTTTGATGGAAATGTTTTGTTGAATATATACAGTTTTTATGTTCGAAGATAGTGCTGTAGGTTCCAATCCCAAAATGATTTGTTGCCTCTTTAGTCATTTTTATTCATGTGCCATAATGAAATGTCACAGATGCTCTCTAAGTCTCTCACACACACAAAATCTCTAGAGGGTGAGGATTGCCCCCAGGCTTCACAGGTAAGGGGGGATAAAAGAAAAATAGATAAATGCGAAGAGAGGTGTGAAAATTATTGCAGCATTAAAGACTTGGTTCAATGTAGACCACCTTATTATTTTAAATTAATATATTATTATGTGCTATGATAAATGTTAGAATGTAATCAAAGTAATAACATATTTTAAAAGTTCAGAGCATTCACGTATCTATTCATTATATGCTTACTTTTTTTTTGGTTAAAATTTTGTGCCAGTTGTGCCAGGACAAAGAGATTATTATTAGGAGCAGTTAATGAAAATAAAATCACACTAATTAAATTGGTGTACCTTCTGATGACAAAGTAATAAAATTAAATATCACTAGTATTATATTCTGAAGCAACTTTTTAAATAATGTATATGTCATCAACGTACTTTACTCACATCTCAAGTAGTTTCTATTAGGTTTTGGACTAGTGTTAAGAGAATTTGTTGCATTTTAAATTCTAATTAAAATAAAAGGCATATCCTTAAAACTTGGTGATAATCACATCATCTTTTAAATCATTTCTGGGTAGAAAAGGTCTATATGCAGCATACAACAGGCAAACAAGAAAAATTTTTTGGCTGACTCCATTGTACTTTTTATGACAAGAAAAAATAATTCTCATGAAACTAGAATAAGTGCTGAAAAACTAATTCAAATAAATATTTACAAAATATTATTTTGGTGTTTCAATTTCACATTTCTCTTTATTTTCCCTTGAGTATTTTTTTAATTGCAGCTAGACACCACACAAAATTACTTGAGCTGTTTTTAGTGTTTCATCATGCAAAAGAACAAAGTTAAACCTTAAAGGATTTTTATATTTATTTTAGAATTATTTATTCTATAAACCTTTTAGTCATTATCCAAATGTTAAGTTCATATTCTCTCAGGTTACAATAAAATGAGTGAAATTTCATAGAGGACATTTAAAATATTTTATGGTTTGATCATGGGAGGAAGGTGGAGAGAGGGATTCTACAATGTCATTGAAACACTGTAGGATGGGAAGTATTTTGAATGTTGTAGAGCACAAAAATATTTAATAGGTGAATAAAATTCACTAGAAAATAGAAAAGTCTGAAGCTACTCATATGAATTAATATGGCACAGTCAACTCAGGACCATCCCTAAATGTTACTCGCAGAAATTTCTACACCCCTTACGCAGCAATTTCAGGAAGGATGTCACAGACTCCAAAGAAAAGAAAAGAAAGGAAGATCATTACTTATTTACTGCTAGTATATGAAAGCAGGGAGTGAAAAAACTAAGGAGAAGGACTAAAATTCTTCAGTTTTTATTATATTTATGATTTAGTTGAAGTATGAAATAACTAACTTGAAGCTGACACTTTATGAAGGACATTTATGATGGAAGATAATCTATTTGCAAAGTACACTTAGGAAGAAAAGTAAGGCAATATGGATTATCATCGCCATGTTAGCCAAGTCTCTGGATCAATTAACAAATGAGAAAAATAAAAAGGGATTTTCAGGACAGTATTTATTATTGGACTTTAAGTTAATACACTATATTTTCTTAGAGCAATTTATCCCTCCAATGAAAAATATAGAACAGGGTGGGAAACCTTTTCATGTTGTAAGGCTGCACTAATTTAGCTATAATCAAACAAGGCCACATTCAAGAAACTTCAATTAGATATCCTTAAAAACTATATTATTTTATAAAAATATAACAACTAGGTACTTAATAATTTCAAAAAATGAAAGCTATTTGTTAATTTTAATGTTAACTAACCTTTTAATGACTTTGTTGTGTCTGCTTTTGGTTGGAAAGCATTTGAATATTTGGTTGCAGCGTGGAGGTCCACAGTTTCACTTGATCCTCTAGATGGGTAAGTCATTTGTGACCTTAAGGGTGTCTTGATTTGGGTTAGGCAGAAGAATGCAGATTCACAGCAGTAAGTGGTTGAAAAACAAGAAAGCATTTTGGGGGCAGGATGCCAAAAGCGTGGATATTCTACTGCATTTTTTCATATTTCAATTGGATCTTTCTTAGCATCAAACAATGACTTTAAAATGTCATGTACTGAGAGCTCAGTCAATTCCATCTATAGGTCTTTAGGTGCTTTGGTGATATCAACTAGGTGAGGCCAAAATGCTAATTTGAGTGTGATGGTATGATTCTCAAAGGCAGTGAACCTTTCATTGTATTTTCCAATTAATAGGTCTATTAACAGATACGTATTCATTGTATTTTCCAATTAATAGGTCTATTAACAGATACGTATTCTTCAGATGGTTTGCATGTGTCATCCTGCTCATCAATGACTTTTGCTAACTGGAGAAAATGTTCATCCGAAATTTCCCTTTTAAGAAGTGTTTTGAAAAGTGACAGCTTTTTTTTTTGAAATGCTTGGATTTTTTGCCACATATCATATGTAGACTTAGTTTTACCTTGCAAAGAAATATTCAAGTCATTTTGATTTGACATGGTATCACACAGAAAGGCTGCATTCCTATTGAAATCTTCTTTCAATAATTCACATTGCTGATTCTGTTCTTCATAAAATTTATCTGTTCTCGCAGAGATAAAATTTTGGCTAACACCTGTCCCTGTGATAGCCAGTATACTTTGGAATTGTGTGACAAATCCTCACTGATTACCTCATCCTTCAACTTTAGCATGCTAGGAAACTGACGATGCTGTGTTGCATCTGCACTCATGCAGTTAACAATACTTACAACTTGTTGCCAAGTGTCACTTAAAATAGTACTTTAGCACAGAGATTTTGCTGATGCAAGGTGCAATGAAAAGAAATGAGAGCATCTGGATCTGTTAATACTTTTTTATCTGTGCAATAAACCCTTCATGTTTTCCTGTCATGGAAGGTGCATTGTCTGTACGTACACTCACTAAATTTACCAAATTCAGTCCAACTTCACTACAATTTATCTTGAAAGTTGTGGAAGACATATTTTCCCCATGTTCTGTTCGCAAGAGTGCTCAAAGTGAGTAACTTTTCGTGGCAAAGAAAATTTTCTGTTATGACCTGAATGAAGTACAAAACCTACACTGAGTCGGTAGTATCAGTTGGTTCATCCAAAATGATTGAATAATATATATTTTCCTTTTGAGGTATTGCATGAAGTTGTTCTGTTAAGTTGAAGGCTAATTCATGCTTCCAGTCAGCTGTGGTTCTCCTTGAAAGAGGCAATTGTTTGTACTTTGAAACATTCTTGGGGTCTACCTATCCCCATAACTTCAACAATGCATTCTTTCACAATTTCTACATCACTGAATGGCTTCCCTTTTTTTCCCGAGTATACAAGCTACTTTATAAGTTGCCTCAGTGGCATTATTTCCAGGTCTTATTGCTGCTTGAAAGAATTGTCTTTGCTTTTTCTTTTCATCTTTTAATTTCTGCAGTACAACCTTTCACACCCTCTAATTTACAATATCTGTGGTCCTTATGAGTGTTATAATTCTGATGAGCATTGAATTTCTTTAATATTGATATTGCAGTATCACAAAGCAAGCAAATCAGCTTATGTTTAGCAGAAACAAGATAATATTACAATTTCCAATCCTCATTAAAAAAATCTGTTTTCTTCCTTGAGTGTTCTCTTGGTCTTCTTTGACATGATGGGCTGTTAAGCAGACAGAATTAAAAAATACTGTTGAGCTGTGCAACATTCAGAAATTCTGCTTCAGACAGAAACACAATTCACCCTTGTCAAAAGCTGACAGAAATACAGTGCACCATTGTCAAAAGCTGACAGAAACACAGTGAACTGTTGTCAAAAGCTCTCGCCAAATGGCCTTGTGCAGTAGGGGTGCCAGTCAGGTGGGGAAAGTTAGAACTAAATCATGAGCATAGCAGCTGTCAGTTTAGCCCTTATGGCTTACTAATGTCCTAATAGCACCAGTCAATCTGGGAAGATTATTTCGTTGAAACTTATTTTATTCTTTGGTATTTTAAATACATTCATTTTAAAAATAAGATAAAAATATAAAAGATGAAAAAAATGTATCAATAAAAATAAAAGGATTTGTTCCGTAAAGTTTGGATTCAGTCAAAAGGCTGCACTTAAGGACCTAGAAGGCCACATGTGGCCTTAAGGCTGCAAGTTCCCCACCCCTGCTATAGAATGTGACTCTGAATAAACTAGAGGAATTGGAATATGGTTACAGAGAAACTTAAACATATTTAACTCTAGTTGTGTTTGCGTAACTCCAGACCAGAACAAAATCACTTACTTACGTGGAATATCTTTGATATGTGTGAGTCATTAGGGCTTTTCACAATGGTTCTAGTTCTTATTCTGGGCACAAGGAGGAATTTCATTTTCTCTCTCCTTTTGAAGTTAGATGTGGCCATGCAATTTGTTTTGACCAATGAAACGTTATGCATATCATTTTAAGACAAAAGCTTAAAAAACCAGTACAGGATCATTGTTCCCTCCCCCAAGTCTAACACTGAGGAAGCAGATGTGAAGATGGAACCTCTGTCGTCCTGGGTGCATGGGCAATCGATGAATGGAAACTCCCACAGACCGATCATATGAGTTTTTTTTTTTTTTTTTTTTTTTGAGACAGAGTCTCACTCTTTTGCCTGGGTTAGAGTGCTGTGGCATCAGCCTAGCTCACTAGCTCACAGCAGCCTCAAACTCCTGGGCTCAAGCAATCCTACTGCCTCAGCCTCCCAAGTAGCTGGGACTACAGGCATGCGCCACCATGCCTGGCTAATTTTTTTTCTATATATTTTAGTTGTCCGATTAATTTCTTTCTATTTTTAGTAGAGACAGGGTCTCGCTCTTGCTCAGGCTGGTTTCGAACTCCTGAGCTCAAACAATCCGCCCGCCTCGGCCTCCCAGAGTGCTAGGATTACAGGCGTGAGCCACCGCGCCCAGCCGATCATATGAGTTTTTAAAGGTACTGCACCTGTTTAAGTCTCAGAGAACCTGAAAAGTTGATATAATAACAGTATCTATATTATAGGATTATTGTGGGAATGAAAGATAATTCATCTTTGGCACCTGATATGCTGTTCAATAAGAGTTAACTATTAGCATTATTGTTAAAATCTAAAATGATTGGAAAAATGCTTAAAGCTTTCTCCAGAAGTTTTGTATTTTTCTTTCTAAATGAGACTTTAAAAGTGAACTTTTTATTTATCATATTACTTTGATGAAGTTTTTTTCTTTTCCTTACATTGCTAATAGCTTCCAAAAAAGTGTTTGCGTGCAAAAGTCACTGTGTCTCCACACTATGCTTAACATAGAAACCACATGAATAATCTCATTAGACAGGAAACTAGGAGAGGCTGAAGAGTACATGCTTCTATAATTCATCCAGGGAAGATGGCAAATGGGCAGAGAAGAGAGTTATAGTGGGTTAGCCTCTGGCTGCCCAAGGGCTTTATGGTATTCTAGGAAACTAAAAGTGAGTGGTTAAGAATCATGTTTCGAGTATTACCAAAAAAGCAAAGGAGTTTGCTGAGAGCTTGTAATTCAAACTACTTGCACCTCAGAATTGGTCCAAAATATTAATATGATAAAAGGACATTACTCTAGAAGAATTTTTGGCTATGAACTTTACAACTGATAAGAAAAGAGTTAACAACTTCTGTAAGGAAGGAGCTCACGTAGTAAGAAATAGTGTAAGCCAAAAGGGGCAAGTTCCTTTTCTCTAGCAAGTAATTTCAGTCTATGGTGTGGACTTCTGATCAGGCTCCAGGATTAGCTGTAGAATGTATTCAGTCATGAAGCTGCTTTTAATAAAGTCTGTCAACCAGGTTTTTGGTTGTTGCTGATTGGGGTTTCCAATGCAAAAAGGGGCCACTTAAATCAATTAATTGGCATATCACTGATTAACTGAGACAATATGACTCTTACATAAATTGTATGGGTTGAAATGGAGCAATGGAGCTGGTTATTTTCATATTGCTTTTAAAGCGAGGTTTTCTGTTAAAAATGCAGACTTGCCCACAAATTATTTTCAGCATCAACTCAACCTTAACATTTAGAATAGCCTCGTAAATTGGTCTCGATTTTTTTCTGATCCACACAAACATTTTACCAGCCCACCCTTCCAGCAAAGATTAATCTGTTAAGATGAATGAAGCCACTATTTAATTTTATTTATCACATATATAGTGTATATATGATTCTCCCTGATCTGAGACAAAAACAGGACCTGATTCACTTTGGCAGCTAGCCCAAGCCCTTAATTGCCTTATACCTTATGATGTTTTTTGTTCCGCCCACCAGCTTGCCAACTAGTAAAACAAATTTACTAAAGTGGATTGCAAGTCCATGGCTTTAGACTGTTAAAGGCAACCACTAGGGTGGCCAAAAATATTAAAGAACCAGACTTCTCCTACCTTAGAAATCAGCACTTTGGGCCTGTGCTATAAAATAGCCTCTTGGCATTCTGAGAACTTCATGGCACACAGTTTTACAACTCAGGACCAATCTCATCATTCACCATGATTAAATAGAAGCACGATTATTTCTAAGCCTTCATTTAACTTGCAATTCAAAGGTACACTTGATTAAAAATAAAAATACCTGAAAATAACTTCCATCTACCCAGTACTTTGAAGCTTTCTAAAGGCTTTTTCATAAGATATTTTATTTAAGCCTTACAATAATTTTGTAAATTCAACATTATCACCTCAGTGTACTTAAATGAAAAAGAGAAGTTAAGTGAATTGTTCATGGTCACACAGATATAAACTGATGGAACCCAGGCTTGAATGTGGCACAATTCCAAATTTTCTACATATTTCATACTACCAGAGTTGTTTTCCGTAGCACTGTCCAACAGAAATATAATGCAAACCACAAATGTCATTTAAATTTTTCTTGTAGCCACAATATTAAAGGTAAAAAGTAATGTGGACTTAATTTTAATAATCTATTTAACTTGATCTAATACATCAAAAATATTGTCATTTCAACATGTAGTCAATTTAAAATGTATTACTGCCATGAGATATTGAGCATTTGCTTTTATGTACCAAGTCTCTGAAATCCAGTGTGTACTAATGTACATCTCAATTTGGATGCAAAATTTTCATCAGATATTCTTAACCTATATTCAAATTTTATAAAATTTAAGGTTGAAAAGTAGATTTACATACACAAATTATTCTAAACATACTTAAATCTTTTCTAATAATGAAATTTAGTGTGAGTCTCCAACTTGAAATTAAATCTAATAAAGTTAATTCTTCAGCCCTCAGCCATGTGTCCAGTGCTCAGGAACCACGTGGTTAGTGGCTGCC
>RJWJ010047684.1:0-10862 GCA_004363605.1 Indri indri | reverse complement strand
AGCACAAGGTAATGAGCCTCTCTTTAGTCTGCTTAGAGTTTTAATTCTTCTTTTAGTTATTGAAATCTAACAATAAGGGTTTCTCTACTTCTGGATCTGAAGAAATTAGAATCCCAGGACAGACGCTGTGGCTCACGCCTATAATCCCAGCACTTTGGGAGGCCAAGGTGGGAAGGAAGATCTCTTGAGGCCAAGAGTTTGAGGCTGTAGTGTGCTATAATTGTGCCATGGCACTCCAGCCTGGGTAACAGGGCGAGACCCTGTCTCTTAAATAAAAAAAGAAGAATTTAGAATCTCTAAAAATTTACTTGTTCCATCCAGACCATCTAGATGTCATTTTTCAAATGCTTCACAAGCTATTTTTAATTTTTCAGTTTTACTATGTAAGAGAGGGGAGAGTTACTTTGTGGCTTCTTACAGTTAAAGATAGTGTCAAAATATTTGTTTTCTTTCCTTGGGAAGCAACAAACTTTGGGTTTTGGTTTCATTTTTTAAAGTTCAATATGTTCATTGCGAAACATTCGGAAAATATAAAAACGTACAAAAAAGGCAATTTCCCATTCAACCAGAGATGAGACTATTACAATCTGAACATATTTCCTCATAGTATTTTTTGAGCACTGCATTTTAGCAAGGGAAAAGTTGTAGCATTTCAGTGGAAGTTTCTGAAGGAGCAGGACAAGGAGAAAGACCCTCCCACTCCACCTCTTCCTTGGTTCCCAGGTTGAATTTGTTGTTGGAGAATGTGCTGCCTTCCTGGAGTGGCATGGAGGCCTGAGAGGTCTGAGTCTGCGTGCCCAACAGGCTCCAGGCGTTGGGCAGCAGGTGCGTGGACTCCACCCTGTGCAGAATTTGGCACACCAGCTTTCCTTTTGGCACTGTCTCAAATCTTGCTTGAGGCAGCAATTTATTGGCCAGAGGTGAATGGTAAAACAGCTAAATCTGAACACAGGAAAAAGTAATTTTTAGGAGAGTGGGACAAATATTTAATATTCTGCTTTCCCATCTGGTTTCTGTCGTGCAGGTCAGATTTGGTAGGGAAAGAGGAAGAGTTCAGAAGTGTATACTCGGAGGGGTGTCATGTTTAATTGTATAGCAAATGTTTACTGAATGCCTACTTGGCACCAGGAAATGTGTTACATATTTCACAGTAACTTTTTCCTTTATTAAATTGTCAGTTTCAGATAGATCTGTATATAAAGGTCCCTGGGGCATGCTGCACAACAAACTGAACTTGAAGTGATAGCATAGGGTGATAAATAAAATATCATTTCTCTTGATGAGATATGACTCAAAAGTGGAAAATAGAGTAAATAAATTGCTGGCTGGGCTGGGGGGCAAAGCTGCATGTAAAGGAGAGGAAAAGCCTAGAAATATTTCTGTAAACATTAGAGACTCCTAGGCTGGATTGGAGCAAGTGGATGCTATGTTCTTGATGTATTAATAAATGTAAAATTCGGCACCCAGATGCGATGAATGGTGGTAACTGCAGCTGTACTAGTTAGGTGTCTGTGCTGAGTTGCGTTTGCCCAAATGCAGACTGCTGAATGTTTTATCTTGGGAAGGAAAGAAGAAAAGCCTGTGGGAGGACTATCTGGCCAAGTCACTAGGGTGCTAGAACTGGCTGGTTATAGGAGAGAACTTGGTTTTTGTGCCTAATATTTTCTGGAAAGATTGGAAAATAGAGAAAAGCAAAAGAATTGGGAAAAAATTGTAGTTACTCTGCTACTCAGAGCAAACCCCTGTTAACTTTTTCCTTGTTTATCTGTGTGTTTACAGATTAACTGTTTAACTCTTGAGAGTTAGAGCCTGAATAGTTCTTGTGTAAGTTACACACACAGCCGATATGATTATCAGAATCCCTTGGCGTCTGGGATGGATGCCAGGGAGAACAGACTGTCCTTCCCCACCCAGGCTGCATCTGTCTCTATTTGTGTTTGACTAAAATTAATTATTGAGGTAATAAATACGCCAGGGACACCTCAGGCCACCCCAAGGAGAGACCGACTAACTCTGGAATCCCTGGCAGTAACGGATCAGCTGGGAACCCAGGCTTATGAAAGGGAAGAGAGTAATTATGTTGGGTAGATAACTTACCTGCACTCATGCACTGTTCTTTTTCAGCTGGGTTCCTGGAAGGACAAATTCCGTAGATAGCTCCAGTCCAGCCACAATTTCCTGCATTCTAATGAGTTCTTCTTCCATCTTAACATTTTTGAAATTTGGCTGTGTTTTACAAAACATTAAAAATGTCATGTTATTGTCCCTTGGAAGATTGCAAGACACCGTTAATGAGTGGCTTGTCTTATAAGCACCTGTCATAGAATTAAAGAAATGTGTTGTATGTATGTGCTTTAAAAAAGATAATTAGAAGTTTTTTTTAAAGGTTTGGAATGTTTTTTCCATTTATGAAATTTTCCCATTTCATTAAAATTTGAAAAATATTTTTTAACAGCTGTGTCATATTCCACCCTAAGGCTGTCATAGTTTGCTTAACTACTCTAAGGAGTACATTTTTAGAGGCAGGAATTAAAAGATGGAATTGGGATCTCTTGAAACCCCCTGCCTCTGTAGGGGTCAAAGGACAGATGAGCACTTAGCAGATGCACCTGGGAGGGGGCCTGGCCACCTATAGATATTGGAACTAGCCAGTCTTTAAAACCCTTGTCAAGCATTCTGTAATTTTGGTGTCTCTGGTCATTTTCCTTTAGTTGAAAACAAGGTTAAACAAAAATTACACCAGAATTGGTATTGGCTTAGTACTGTTATTTTGAGAAGAGGCAGTACAAGCGTTAGATTTGTGTCAGTCTCAAGTGAATGTCACCTGACTCATTACAGAAGCCTCTTATTATTTGATGCTAAAAATGCAAACGTGAATTACATTCCATAATTGAAAAAACGACTGAAGGCAACATTAAGATGAGGTAATTTGCTTATAGACACTTAATACTTTTGTTCTTTGTTCTAAACCTGGCCTGCTAGAGGAAAGAAGGGATTCTAGCCCTACTTTTTTCATTTATATTATTAATAATATATATATTTTATTAATGAAAATTTAAAAGTGGCTAGAGTTAAAAAGAATGAAGTATATCTGTAGGTATTGACTGATTATCTGATTTTGATTTAGTAAAGAAACCAAGTTGTAAAAAAGAAATATTTATTCTTTCAACAAATATTTGAAAGATATTTGAAAGATGCCTTCTGAGAGCCAGTCATTATGCTAGAGCTACACACACACACACACACACACACACACACAGAGCTCTGTGTAGTGAAAGGTCTGGAAGCTGATACCTCTGGGGGTGGAGGTGGGGACAGTGAGGTGAAGGACATTAACTGCGTACTTGATGTTCTAGAGCCCTGCCCTGCCCCTCAAATTAGCATTGCACAGTGGTTACTGCTTGGGTTCAAACTTGAATCCGGGCGCTACAGCTTACTAGCTGTAAGTTCTTTGGCCTCACTGCTTGAGGTGCTGACATTAGTGGTACCCACCTCAGGGTGGTTGTGAGGAATACAGTTTATAATACACCTGAAGTGCTTTGAGTACTGGCTTTATAGTAAGCGCCCAATGAGCATTAGTCATTGTTATTACATTATATAGCTTAAAAATCAAGAATTAGGCTGGGCGCGGTGGCTCACGCCTGTAATCCTAGCCCACGCCTGTAATCCTAGCCCTCTGGGAGGCCGAGGCAGGAGTTCGAGACCAGCCTGAGCAAGAGCGAGACCCTGTCTCTACTAAAAATAGAAAGAAAGTATTTGGACAACTAAAAATCTATATAGAAAAAATTAGCCGGGCACAGTGGCACATGTCTGTAGTCCCAGCTACTCGGGAGGCTGAGACAGTAGGATTGCTCGATCCCAGGAGTTTGAGGTTGCTGTGACCTAGGCTGACGCCACGGCACTCTATTCCAGGCAACAGAGTGAGACTCTATCTCAAAAAAAAAAAAAAAAAAAAATCAAGAATTAGAGACAGTGGGGGGTGCCCATTGGACTGGGTGTTTCAGAGGTAACGGACTACTGAAGTGCCACTAACCAGCAGGTGTTGTTGCTGTGTCTTCTCCTAGGTATTTGAGAGACAACTACAGCTGGCTGTGTCTCTGAAGAAGCCCTTGGTGATCCACTGCCGAGAAGCTGATGAAGATCTGCTAGACATCATGAAAAAATTTGTGCCCTCTGACTACAAGATCCATAGGTTAGAAGGCTGGAACTTCAGCGGGCAAATGAAAGAAACTTCCCTCTGTCTAGGGCGTTAGTTGGAAAAATGAAAACTCAGTGAGGAGAGAAATGATAATCTGTCTTTACATCCCAGCTTTTCTAAAGAATTAAGTATTAGATCGAACTGTATGAAATTTCTGATATTTGACCATTGCTTACAAAATGGCAATTCCAAATGGTTTAAGCTGAAGCCCTAAATCACCAGTGAGCAGGAAGGACCTCTCGTGCCTCCCTTCTTGGGTGGCGGGCTGACGTGGAGTCTCAGTTCTCAGAAATGAGGACTACAGTTCCTGGGACTGACTATGGGGTCTGGTGGGTTAGCACACAGAGAACCTTCGAGCGTACTTGAAAAGACATTTTCTTTCCTTTTTTTGAATTTGAAAGCTCCTTTCCCCCCGTTACTAATATCAGTAAAGTCTAGGATGTGTTTTATCTGAGTGGCATCTATTAGTTTAGTTTGATAAACTCTCTGTGAACTCCTACCACATGTACGTTCTAGGTATTGGCTTTTCTCTAGGGACACTTGGAGGAGCTGCCAGGAGACAGACGGGTCGCCTGGTAGCTTCCGTGTACATGGGTGTGGGACTGAGGTGGGCCCCAGTGCTTAGGGAGCCAGAGCAAGGGCCTCACAGCTCAGCCCAGTGAAGGGTCAGGAAGCAATGCCTGAGCTGGCTCCTTAGAGACGGGCGAGAGAGGGTTAGCTGAAAAACAAGGAGTCCAGGACCCAACTAGGTCTTGTCAGATGGGGCCGTCAGGCCTTTTGGGTGCTGAAGCAGAGCGAGTGAAGCCTCCAACCCCTGGCTGTGGAGTGCGCACACCGATGAGGCAGTCCCTTGGCTCTTCTGGGTTGGCTGGCTTCTCATTGCTTCATTTTGAGCTGCCTTTAAAGGAAATCAAATGGTGGCAGGTAGACCAGGACTGAGATGACCCAACATGGTGTGGCTAGAGGAAGCCCTGAATTTCTAGATTGGTTAACCATATATGTTGCACCAAGAAGAAAATTCAACAATAGTCCCACTCCCTAGTATTTTCATTTGTTATTTCCTTCCAGTTCATTTGATTACATCGGCGTACGTTTTACATGCTGTAGTTGTCCTCTCAGAGGGGCTACAGTTTTCCATTCTGCTTCTCTTTTTGTGTTATAAGCACACCCTACCCCTGTACTGTTGCTGTGTACTCTTTGTGGCGGTCGTTCCAAGTGACTAGTATTCTGCAGTGTGAGGGGGGTTGCCGAGTGTCGCTCACCCAGCATCACCTTGGCTCTTACTGTGTTGGAGCCAGCTCTTGACTTTGTTTACTGCGGAGCTGTTCCTTGGAGGCATTCTGTCTATATCTGGGAATTATTTAAAAGCCCCTCTAGATCTAGAGGGGCTTGGAGTTGCTGCAGAGGGGACTGTGAGCGAGCCCTGACCTGGAGTTCTCTCCTCTAGGCATTGCTTCACCGGCAGCTATCCGGTCATTGAGCCCCTGTTGAAGTACTTTCCCAACATGTCTGTGGGCTTCACGGCAGTCCTGACATACTCCTCTGCCTGGGAGGCCCGGGATGCTCTGAAACAGATCCCGTTGGACAGAATCATTGTGGAAACTGATGCTCCCTACTTCCTTCCTCGTCAGGTAGGGGTGTCTTCAGGCCGAGTTGAGGCCCGGAGGGGAGAAGGTGGGGAGGTGGGTGGTCACCCTTACAAGGTTGGCAGGGCCAGAGCCCCAGTGACTTCCAGGTCCCACCCTGGGCTATGTAGATATCTCCTTATTGTTGCTCTGCAGAACCAAAAGTCTAGGGGGCTGAGAAGCTGAAGGGTAACCACTCTCTTCCAGGCAGTGCAAAGCCCTACCCTGTAGAGGGTAGTCCAAGGAAGCGTGGGACCCTGCTCACCCAGAGCCCCCCATGACTAGGACTCTCCCTGCACCTGCAGGTAAAGGGGTCTCTACAGGGCAGCCCCAAAGAGGTCCTTGCTGGGGAAGGGACAGGGAGGGAGTTCTATATTATGGCTGTGCACAGAAGACATAGTGATGTTATGAATGCTTGATGTCTTCCAGGTTCCCAAAAGCCTTTGCCAGTATGCCCACCCGGGCCTGGCCTTGCATACAGTTCGCGAGATTGCCAGGGTCAAAGATCAGCCGCTCTCCCGCACCTTGGCCACCTTGCGTGAGAACACCAGTCGCCTCTACAATCTTTAAGCAGAAAGGGCACAATCAGGAGTCTCCTGGAAAAGGTCATAAAATTCCCATTATATGTTTTTAAGAAATCAGGACAAATTTTTTGTTGCATTTTCTTAATGTAAAGCATGTAAACCTAGGGTGAGCATGAAGGTTGATTTGTCTTGAGTGAACTTGGTTTGGAACCTTCTTCCTTTTCTTTTCAATCCCTCCAGGGTCACCAGCGGCCTGACATAACACAGGCTGGGTTTGAACTCTGCCTGTGCCCCAGGTCAAGGATGTGTTTGGAGAGCCCGCTGGAACACAGAAAACCAGGACAGGATGTTTCCTCGAAACTTCATCATAAGGCTTCAGCTTCTGGCTGGTGGGTGGGGTGGGTGGAGTGGATGTGGGATGAGGGTGTCACTGCCCCAGATAGCATCAGGGTTTTGCCACCCAGCCAAAATGCTCCAGGGCAGGCAGTGAAGAAGAAGAGTTTGCCAGTCCAAGTCCTGTTCTCTGCAGCCTGTATTTTTGAGCAGTCTGTGAATAAAGCCGCCCTCCTCCTCGGCTGAGCACATGTGGGTGTGTAACTCAGTTCCTGGTTCTCAGTTCTAAAAATGAACTCCTAAGTGGGAAATCTCTTGGGAAACTCACTGGACACCTGTCTCAGAGGTTTATTTTCTTGCAACCAGTGAAAGTGAAGTCATCCTCCTCCTTTCCTGGGTAACTCTTCAATTTGGCTGTCACTGTTGCGGTGTCAACTCCAGCATCAGCACAGGTGGAAGGACTTTGGCTGCTGGTCTCATTGGTCCTGCTGCGATCAGTGTGGAGGTGTGCAGAGGGGCACTCGTCCATGGAAGTCCTGGCTGATGGAGATCCAGGATGGCCTGGGGGACTCAAGGAAGAGGCCTTCTTGGGGAAGAGGACCCCAAAGGAGGTAGTCCCTGCTTACTTATGCCCCCAGGACACTTTTTGGGTGTGTTAAATGGATAAAGGCCCAGTTTACAGCAGAAGCTACCTGCTAGTTTGATGTCAGGGGTCCCAGCCTCCCTTTTTGCCCTCTTCTCTGGAACACTTGACCCAAAATAAACCACCTGTTTCACCCATGTCTCAGCCCCTGTATGTCCCACCCAGGTTGAGAGGTCAATCAGTTTCAGTCTCCAAATCTCTGCTCGGGCAGCTCAGCCATGTTATATTGCCTATGCAGAACAAGCAGGCCTGGTGTCTATAAATATATCAGTCCATCTCCCCCCTCTCCTGGGTGTCTCCCCTGCCTTTGCCTCTTCTGTGTCCTGTCTTTCTCTGTTTTAGAAGTGAGAGACTCCTTCGACTTTTGAGCAACCGTGTCATCCCACGTTCTAAGCTCTGCTCCGCTCCCTGCGGGTGCCTTGTAAAGGTATACTCATTACAGGCCCTGGAGATTATAATGGCCAAGGGTTAAGTGTGAGGAGACTCTACACTTTGTTTATAAAGGATCCTTCACCCTCATCTCCTGCCGTGAGACAAATAGGCCACCTGGAGTCCCTTGTCTGTTTCTTGGAGGCTTAAATTGTAAAATCCATCACTTATGGTGGATTCCTCTAGGTGTTTTGGAAGCACATTTGAGGCTTGTAAGCTAAAATAGAATGGATTTAATGTTTCATATCTGGTATTTCCTTCTTGCCCTGGTACACAAATAACTTGCCTGGGAAGTAGGCCTTGGTTCACTGTCCATCTTCCATGGATCAGCTGTGCTGTTATGTTGCCTGTGCCTCAAATTTGCCCATGTGGGGAATCACGGGGACCTTGGTCTCCTGCTTGGAAGATTCGGGGGGCTGCTAAGTATATCAAAGTGCTTTATTGTCACCCAAGTGAACTGCACCATAGCCATCTCCTCACAGCAAGCCCGTTAAGTCAATACTGCCTCCACGTGGAACCAACTAGCCCTGCACTAGAGGATGAAAAGACTAGATGAAGGTCTCCGAGCCTATGCAGTCCACCTGCCAAGGAAAAGCACAAGGTGCTATCTACTTTTCTCTAGGATTTAGGATTATCATTTATGTGCTGTTACTCAGTGAAACCTTACCTGCGTGGGCGTGAAAGCTGGTCAGCATTGTTTTTGATTCAGTTTTTTTGGATGGCTGCCTTGGTTGTTTTTGCTGTGCTGGAATGCCTCTGTATTATTTTCCCCCGTTTGGCCATCTTTTTCTGTAAATAAAGTGATGGATTCTCTAGCCAACTCCTAGGCTCTCTGTGTTTGTGTAGATTTCTCTGAGTGATACAATGGTTCAGTCTGGTTGTTGGCGAGCTTTGTAACCTGAGAATCCAAATATCTGGAGACTTTCTCAAGTATACATGTGTCTCTCTCCATAAAAATCATATATAAGACTATATGATACCTTCTTAAAAGTTCTGCCATGGAAGCATTAACTCTCATATTAATGCCTGGGAACTCAGATGCACTGCTTCCTCTTAACCTTTGAAAAGTACACAGATACCTTCTTTTCTTCTTTTGTTTCTAGAGCAAGGCAGTAGGAGGAAGAAAAATCTAGTCCCCGGGGGTGTTAATGAATCAGTTGTACTGTGGGCTTTGGACTGAACTCCTGATGCCTCTGGGTAAACTTTGAAGGAAATTCTGTTTTGCTACTCGCAGTCCTCTTATTTTGTGCTAAGGTATTCCTGAACACAAGTGCACAAGCCAAAAAGTAAACCTACATGTAAAAAGGAAGGTTCTTGTCCAAGAATGCTAAACAAATTCATAATCTCTGTTGCTGCCTCATTTTTTAGGTGCAGTCATTGATTACGTATTTTCAGCACGTTCCATAACTTTGTCTCAGTTCCTTCCAGTTGAACAGATAATTGACTTGGGGATAGTCTATTGTGGCTGAAGATCTGCTTTTGGCATTTCTGGTGTTTCCATCTTCTCTTTGTATTAAGTTTGGGACCGATACTAATTATTTACTGTCAGCACATTCATTTTTATAAAATAAGGGCAAATAACCACTGGAATATACAGTGATTGAACAAGCAAACTGTCAAAGATGGTGATTAGTGGCCAGTCAGTCCCTTCGTGATCACTGTGAATGCTCATTTGTCCATGACATTGGAAAGTGTGTTCAGAGTAAGGAAGGTAGCTTAGTGTAGGTGTTTCAGCTCTTCTGTTTGCGCACTGTCGCAGAATTTCTGAGCACCTGCCTATGAGTGTATAATAAGTTAAAGATGTAATGCTATTATACAACACAAAGTAGAAGTTTTTTCATACGGAGAACCTTTTTCCTCCAGCAGATATCTTGCTCACCCCAGGGGTACATACACCCCACTTCAGAAACCCTTAAGTTAGTGGTATAACACGTGAAGCAGTAGGTTTAAGAAAGCTGACATAGGAACCTGTTTGAAATGATACATTTTCTCAAGAGTGTCCCTGAACCATTTCCCTTGATAAGTTTTATTTCTGATTATTGACTTGAAATTGCCTCACCCCATCACCAGGTTCACCCAGTGTATTATGAAGGAAAATCAAAAATTAAAAAAAAAAACAAAAACCCAGAAATCCCATGCATCCTGGGCAGCAGGGCAAAGGAAGCACCGTTGATTGAGAGGCAGTAGAATATGTTGGAGAAAGCACCTGCGTGCTGCAGCTCTGCTAATGTGTTTGCCGTGTACTTGCTGTGTGACCTTGGGAAAGTTACTCAATTTCTCTGAACTTTAGTTTTCTTCCTTGTCTGTAGGCTTGCTATGGAAATTAGCTGAAATTACATTAATCTATACAAGTATTTAGAACAGTGCCTGGTACACAGCAGGAGTGCAGTAAATGGTGGCTGTTACAAGAATTGAGTGCCACTATGTACCAGGCCCTGTGCCAGGTACTGTCCTGTGAGATACCGTGTTCAGTCTTGACAGTTACCCAGCAAGGTGTAGATATTTTACATGTGAGGAGCCTGGGAAATTCAGTATCTTAGTCTGGATCATACAGTTGGTATTCAAATTCAGTTCTGAGACCAAAGCCCATAGCTTTGCACCACACCTTGTTGCCTGGCACAGGTGAGAGTGCCCAGACCAAAGTGAGTGTTCAGTATCTGTTGCATGAATGACCTGGGCAAGTGGGAGAGAATGCTTGTGAGTCCTTTGGGAGAGAAGTAAATTCTTGTCTTTGGTGGGGGAAGCATCAGGTGACCAGCATCTGTCCAGGCTCTGGTACCTATCCTCCCCCCAACCAATCAGTGGATTCTTTCCCCCAGGTCAGGAGCTGGTTTCCTGGGCCACTGTGACCACACCTGGGCCTTGGATGCTCTTCTGTAGCTATTGAGAAGAGGGCTGTGCGCATGGTTAGTGACGATCAGGATTGCGCCCCTACCAAGCGACAGAGCTGAGATACCGTTAAGTTCCAGGACAAGTGTGTTGATTATGCACACGCTTGTGCTGGGTGCCTGGGGAGGGAGGGTGCTGGCTATCTAGAGGCGCAGAGGAAATTCACTTCTACTTCCTTTCTCTCTTCCCTTGCTTTACCTACTCTTCAATACCTTAAATTC
>RJWJ010047683.1:0-10874 GCA_004363605.1 Indri indri | reverse complement strand
ATGTTTGGTTTCAAGATTGTGATTCGAGACTCCTGGTTGCAGACATATAATTTAAATACCATTAAAGGAAGCTCCAGATGTTTCAGGGGAAACATTTCTTATATTTAAGAATGGAGCCACAAAAGACAATCTTGTCTAACTAGCTGTGTGCTCGTGGACAATTTGCTTTACCTCTCGAGGCCTTAGATGTTTCATTTAGGTCAGTTAATTTCCAGGGATCAATCAGCTTTGACACAATATGAAAATTGTCCATGGTTGATAAATCTAGAAAAAATAAGTCATAGAAGAAAAGGTCTCAGAATAAGGTCAGGTGATAGACCTTGAAGTATTATTTTAAAAAAATATATTTTTTTAAAACAAGAAGGTGCAGGTTACACACTTTTTTTGGAGGACCATCTCTTTTCATTTTACTTTTAAGATGCCTGCTGCCTACATGCTGATGTGCCCACAGCATCGGAACTTCAAAATGTAGGTCATGCTTCTTTGTGATGAGGGTGGATTAAAAACAGGACCCTTACTAGTTCTGTGACAACTCTTTTTACATCTTCAGGATCCTTCAACTAGGTGGGAAAGCTTTTACAACTAAACATTTTTGCTAAATGTAGGAAAAAAAAAAAGAGGGGAAACAAAGAAAGGAAAGCAACCCAACAACAAAAAACTTGACATTTAAAAGTGATTTGAAAACAAAACAAAAATCTGAATTATAAAGAAGCCAGATAAAAATGACTCTACAGTCAGAAACAGTTCCTAAGAAAGAATGCAAAATAGCATTTAGATTTTTTTCAAAAATGAATATTTTTGTTCTTTTCTGAATATTCTTCATTAGGTAGAAGCTATTTATTTACTGAAGGTCAGGAATTTTAGCTTAAGTGCTAGAACACTCGGATGGAGCATATAGTGTGATTTCTTCAAGGACCACTCAAGGAATTTTTCCTCCTTTGTGCTTTAAACACTTTCTGTGGTATTTTTTTGACAGATGTGTGGTTATGAATATTTATAGTATTGCCAAACATGAGAAATAAAATGTTTTGTTCCAGCCCTAGAATGAAATCTATATGATGCTTTTGGAGGAAATAGGGGAAAATGGTTAAGAATTATTCATCTTTAAAACAGAATATCCAGTCTGTATTATTTTTGGCATATAAGGTGCTGTCATTGAGTAATTTCATAGCATATAGGTTTAATATGTCCTTTTTTTGACCTTCATCACTTCAATTATCCCTGATAAAAGTGATCTCCGGTCATGAAGTCCATCGTTTCACAAGTATTTTATTAAATTGTGTAGGTGCTTTGTTTTTAATTGCAAACAGAATTCTTGGATATCCAAAGAAAAAACAGACCATAAAAAGCTGAATACAAAATATAAAATATTAACTAGAATCTTAAACCAGATCATATGACCTACAACTTTCAAATTCTGACACTAATTGTTTTCACATACACTTTCATACTTTTATTTAACAAGGGGCCGTTTATTTTTCAGCAACCTCAGTTATAAACTCCTTAAAGGACCAGCACATCATATTAGTTACAATCTGATCAAATATGTATAGTATTTGATTATAGGCACATGCCTTCCTTTAGAGAGGGAAATATTTCTGCCTCGGATTCTGATTTCTTGAGAACCAAGGCTAAGTTGTAAGTCATACTTTTAAAATAAATACAATCGCATATTAGGAAACCAGGACAAGGCTAATAACAGAAGGAAGAAAAGCCAACAGGAGTTTGTCCAATAAAGCTGCTCCACTAAGTACTGCTGATTACTGGATCTCATGGATTAATTTACTGGGGCAGGGAGAGGAATGGGAAGAATGATTCTTTCCCCACCTGGGACCTCTATCAGTTAGTGGCCAGTTAGGGACCGGGCGCCAGAGCTCTACCTCTCCCACCCCCACCTCTAACCTCATTTGTGGAAAAACTGTCATCCATGAAATTTAGGAACTGGGGCTGCACAGCAGGAGGTGAGCGGCTGGTGAGCAAGAGAAGCTTCAGCTATACAGCCACTCCCCATGGCTCGCATCACTGCCTGAGCTGCGCCTCCCCGCCACTGCCCAGTCCGTGGAACAATTGTCTTCCACGAAACCGATCCCTGGTGCCAAAAAGGTTGGGGACCGCTGCATATCTCATCTGTCAGTAATTCAACCACAGGGCATTAACTGCCACCTTTGCTTCTGGGTTTTTTATATGTGGGGGCAAAACGGGACTCCCCTGTGCTCCACACATCAGCATTAACAAAGAAGCCTCAGGATAGGTGGTGATAGGTGCATGAGACCGGTATGCAGATTGCATTTGTATAAACCTAGTTGAAGTCCACATAGAACTGGCTTCAAAAGCAGTAGCTAGAACAAGAAACAGACTGACATTGAATGAACGGGTTATTCAAGTACATGCAGTGAACTGTGGCGTTTTAACCCCCATATAAAAAGAAAAGTGTATAATCTGGGCTTTATTTCTAATTTCTTTTCTTTGAAACTGTTCGAAGAACAGTTTCTCCACTGTGCATTTATTGTTCAGATCCACAAACTGTGGGCTCCAATTAGATTTATACAAATGCAATAACAGGAATCCTGGATCAGGTGTGCACATGCAATTGCACATCAAAGTGTATGTGTTCAGGATGCCATGGCCATGTCCCCCACTAAAACCACACTTGAGATCATGGAAGTTTGGGTCTGTCATATCCATCCTTCATCTTCGTCCTGCTGCTCCGTATGAAATCAGTCTTACTTATAATTAATTCCACAACAATATTGTGTGTATGTGCTAACGCCATATAATTGTTGAGTTTGTAAATATTACAACTGAATATGCATCCCACTCAGCAATTGTGCAATATTATTTCCAATTTGAGATATACCAAATATCTGATTAATTTATTTAATTTATAGCCTCTACTCAAGCTGAAATATAAATTTATGGATGATCCAAAATTAAAAGAGCATGAAAAGAAAAACTAAGGAATTGGAAGGAAGGAAATTGGAGTTGAAAAATAAAAAGCCAAAAGAAAATTGGCATGTAAAATATATATTGTCCTTTTTCTTTTCTCCTCCTCCTCCTCTTCCTCCTTCTCCTCTTTTCTCATTCTCCTTTTCATCTTCTGTTTCCTCTTAGCTAAAGGTGAATTATGTCTCTTTATATTTATTATTATCTTGTTATTTATTCATGCTTTTAAGTACTTTGAAGATAAATATAAAAAGTTTCATTAGTAAATATGTCATGAAATAACTTGTGGCCATAAAAACAAAACTTTTGAACAACCTCCAGGCAGGCTTTATTCTGTTAGCCCTGAATTTATGATATAAAACTGTCACAGGAATAACCCTGATTCAAGAAATTTTCAATTTGCAATTTAATTAAAGTCCTGACAGCATCAAGCTATCAGAGAGTTGGAGATGTAATATAAGCTAAGACCAAAAACAATGTTTACTTAAATTTACTTGAATGAATTCTTCCAAAGAAGTCAGTCATTGTAAGAATTTCAGTAGTGTAGTCTGATTTCCCAGGAGGAAATCTTTTTACCCATCTGGGACAGGTGGAGAATGAATGACATTGTTCATTGATGTTAGCGATTCTCATCACCACCATCGTCACTAGTATTTTCTTTATAGTAAAATTTGATGGGAGATATAGAGAAATAGAGAGGAAATCTCTTATCTGGAATAGTAATCAAAAGGGCACCAAAATTTGCAGTTGCTCCTAGAGTCTTAGGGAGGAGTTGCACCACAACTGAGACCCAGGCAAAGAGGCCCTTTTTCACGTGTGCATAGCTTCCGTATAATTCCTACATTATCTGAAAAATATGTAATCTTTTTTCTAAAAGTATTTGTTTCTAATAATTTCAAACCCTACTCTTTTGCAAAATGTTATTAAAGTGAGTTTTTAAGGAAGTTGGGCTCTACGTTTTCATTAAGTTACTTAAAAAGACACATGGACTCTCCTATATATTTGGTTTTTTACCCATATAGATTACTTTTATGTTGTTTAGAAATATATGAATGGAAGGCACCAATAAAACGTTTTTGTGTGTGTGAAATCAATGACTGTGTAAAAAGATTTTACAATCAGATGTCATTGGTATTGAAATTTATCCCTTTATAAATTAATAAAGGGATGCAAGGACAGAACTGTGGTGAGGGCCTAAACTCTGCAAAGGCACAGGCACAGGTAAGTATAATAATAATAATAACCAGCCGTTGCCCCCTAGGTTGCTTTCCTATAATTGCTACTCAGGAGTCACATAGATGATGGTCATAAAGATTCTTAACTTTCTGCATAGATGACATCATCCTTGTGAAACCCTAAGGCTAGTTTTTGGGATATCTTCCAGACCCTGCATCCCAGTGGATTGGCTGACCCACCCAGACCAGTGGCCCACACCAAGGAACTGACTAAACTGGTATTGGGACACTTGCCCCCCTCCCCAACATGAGAAGATGATTTCTATACCCCTACGATTTCACCCTGAACCCAGCCAATTAACAGACCCAATTGGCTTAACTCTTTGCCCACCAAACTATCTTTAAAAATCCTTTCTCCCAAATTCTCGGGGAGACTGATTTGAGAAATCCCCCCACCCTGTCTTCTCCCTTGGTGCTCTGTGATATTAAACTTTTTCTCCACTGCAACCCCGATTGTCTCAGTGTGTTGGCTCTCCTCTGTTACAGTAGGATGTAACAGTGTGATCACCATGAATGAACATTAATGTCATCCTGCAGGTCATAGTCACTCTGAAACAGGAAGTTTTGGAATGACTTATCAATGTTACTGTTGAACCCCAGAGCCTAGCCTGGAGATCTTAACTTGTGTCCTATGGAGAAAAGTCTTACGTTCGTGAAACATATAAGCCTGACTTGCTCTAGTCTTGAACACCCCAAATACCTATATGTTTTATTCCTATATGATCTTACCGTTAACCCCCTACTAAAGTGTGGGAAAAGAGGATTAGTTCATTTCTTTTGACAAAAAAAGCACTAACCTTAATTTTTAGAAACAATCTTCCTATAACAATTTCATAGCTCATTGAACTCAGAATATAAAAAATGCAAAATATATATTGTGATTGTTTAAAAAATAGGGACCTTTTTATTATTTTCAAATATTCATATAATTTTCTTATCCTTAATTTTAAAGTCATTCTATCTGGGTATATTTCCTTCTATATTTCCTCTGATTTCAAATATTTTTTTCTGCCCAAATTTCCAAAAATTAAAATTACACTACTTTAATGTAACTGTCAGAAAGCAAGTATATGTCACTCAACTTTGTTTTTGAAATTAGATATATATTCATTTGTAAGTATTTTTTCTTTCAAAGGCCTAAAACGAAAAGAACTAATTTGTCAAGACTTACTGATCCACTGAAATAAACCCTAATTCAGTATATTTAAATATTTGAGGAGATTCATGCAAAGGGGACAAATTCTCTGTTTCTTTCTTCTTCTCTAAACGAATAATATTAATAGTATATTCCTTAATACTTTAGGGAAATAAGGAAATTACTGTTACTTTTCTAAAGAAGTAGATACCATAACAAAATAGTTTTCTTAATTTATTTGAAGTGTGGGGAAGATGCTAGGGGAAGGAGAGACATAGAAGGTAAATGGGAAGGAGAGACAGAAATACATTTCTTCTTTTCGTCTTCCAGCCACTGGATAGATTCCTCATCTCTTCCAAAAAGGGAACAACTAAGAAAGCGCTAAGGTTCACAGTTATCCCTTTCAGTTGGATATTGGGCATCCTGTTTTCTCATAACAAAAGGCAAGATTTAGATCTCAGAGGAGGGAAAAGTCAATGAAAACCCTCTTTATGAGGTTTTTGTTCCTATACAGATAATCCACAGTGTTCTATAGAAATTTAGACTCTGAATTGCATTGGAATTAAGACCAGATAATGCGGTCTGCATTTAAATTTTAAATCTGCACGTGGTTCCCTGCATTTATTACTAAGCTTTAGCTTATAGAAGAGCAGATGGTTCTCTGTGCTCCAGATCAAATACTGTCAACTACTTATTTGATCATCTGCATTGGGTTTTTGATTTAAATAATTGAGCTTTTGCAGTCAGTGCTTCTGAAATCTGACCTGCTTCTTGCAGCTTTTCCAATTGTGACTACCATTTTTGGCTTTTGACCAAGGACTATTTATACCAACTTTTTGACTATAGTTAATCCAAGAATGAAAATTTTTATAAGAAGTCTTTATACTCTTTCAGAGTGTTCAGTCCTCTGTTTCAAATAATCAAACAGATAACACTGTGCTTGATTTACTAAACCAATAACCGCGAAGAATGAAAAATGGATTAATTGCTTTTCTTGTTTCCTCCTCCTCCTCCATTTGCAAAAAATGGCCCAATCAGCCTTCTCCCTGTATTTTCTCCTTTTTTTCTATGTAACTTTTTAGCATCCTTCATTAAGAAATGGAATGTATTTCTTCATTCCTTAAATTTGTCCTGGTCTCATGACTTGTTCTGATGAATAGAATATAGGGTTAAATATATCTTCCCAGTGTTGAGCCTAATAAGCCTGCTTACTTCCACTCTGACTTGTGCCCCAAACTTATACCTGTGAGTTATCCCAAGATCAGCAGAGCTACCCACGTGACCTACAGTTGACCATAAACACCTGTAGGAACTTTACATGAAAAGAACACCACAGCTGGGCACAGCCTAAATTGCCAATTTAAAAAAACGAAAGGTAAATAAATTGTTATTTTAAGTCATAAAGCTTTAATATTATTGGATGTCTAACAATAGTTAACTGATGCAAACTCTATTTTATTTTCCACCGAACATTTTTTCACCACATGACTTAGGATTTCAACAAACATGGGTCTGAAATCTTGCAGACTTTTACTGTCAGTTTACCTTTGACAAGTCTCTTTAACTCCTGTGTGCCTCAGTTCATTCATTTGTTAACAGACATCTAATCAGGTTTCTACTATATGCCAGTCACTGTGCAAGGCACTTTGGACAGTGTGGTGACCAAGGAAAAAGCCTGTCATTTATGGCCTTTTCACTCTAGAAGTATAATAATGTCCATCTCTTAAAATTGCTATGAGGAGTAAATTAACTGATGACTATATAGCATACAAACACGTGAGTTATACCAACCCAACCACCCTCCAGTCTCTTTCAAGAGGAAAGAACACATTCCCTAAGGAATGATCTCTGATACAGCTGTAGAACAAACTCTGCTATTTATCTAAAAAACATGGGGTCACTAATTGGGATTGAGATCTTGATTCTATCATTATTATTAATACCTATTACACAACCTCTCTAATTTCTATTTTCTATTCAATAAAACAGAGCTAATACTTCTAAAATATTTTTACCAGTATAGATCAGTATAAGACATATCAATTTATTTTTCTTAAGGTTACATATTAACTTTGAAATATCTGTGATCCCTACTAATGCTAATTAACGTTCTAAGAAACTGAATCAAAAGCATGAAAACTTGGTTAAGTTGTTCTTGGTATATTTGTGTTCAAGGTGCCTAAATGCATATGACATTGACCCTTTTTTCTGGAGGTATAGATAATGCTATGAAGACTGTTACTGAGCCAATCCCCATGTGAATTTTACAGATTGCTTAGTTGAACTGAGAATATGATCAGAACATCCAAGAACTTCAGATCATTAGTCATTTCATAGGGGGAAACAGATGGCTTCCCTAGAAGAGGGAATTTTCACCTCCCACAGAATTTGGACACCATTATAGAAGTAGGCCTAATTGTTCAGAGAAGCATGTTTGAGTCTCTTTCCACTGGAATCTGTACCTCATCTCTCTCATGATGCTTGTATGCATATAGAAAATGTACTCCATCACCAGAAAGGACTCCCAAAGAAACAAGAACCAATATATTCACCCAAGCCTGTCAACACGGATATGTACCTGTAAGAGTGCTGTGGTGTACAGAGTGACCGAATATACTTTGTTCTCAAGAAGTATTCTATAGAAAAATAGTATGTATCTACACACATACCATACAAACTAGTTTTTTTTTCTTTTTTTATCCTTGGCACTATTGATATTTGGGACTAGATAATTACTTGTTGTGAAGGGCTGTCCTGTGCATTATAGCATGTTTGCAACATGCCTGATCTCTGCCCACTAGATGCCAATAATACCCATTGCACCAACTGTGACAATTAAACATGTCTCCAGACACAGGAAAATGTCCATGAGTTGCCTTTGGTTAAGAACTATTGGTATACAATATTAGAATATCAGAAGGGGAAAGGAAATATATTTATATTCAGTATAATCTAACATAAGGGGGTAATAAAAGGCATGAAGTCCAACTTCATTTTCTGTATTAGTATACTTTTATTATTTATTCAGTCATTCTTTTATCTGCTTCTATATATGAGGCACCGAGCTAGAGAAAATGAGGAGGCACAAAATCTTTGTCATTTTCTCCCCATAAGAACGTAATCATCAAATACAATTTTATCTCATTTTATAGTGCACAACCACCAATAAAATGGTAAAAAAAAAAAATAGGTCATAGATTTCAAAGATATTTTGTAGTCAGGGCCTTACAATGGTATAGCAAATGGAATCAGGAAATGAATTATTTAGTTTTTAATCCTGGCTGTTGTCATTGTACCAGTACATGATATTGGAGAATTTATGCCACCTCTATTAATTTTGTAGGGCTGCCGTAGCAAAATACCATAGACTGGATGGGTTAAGCAGCAGAATTTTATTTTTCCCACCATTTTTGAGGCTGGAATTCCAAGACCAAGGTGTCAACAGGGTTGGTCCTCTCTTCTTGGCTTATAGATACCCACCTTGTCCCTGAGCCTTCCATTCGTGTCTCTGTGTCTGAATCTTCTATTCTTATAAGGACGACAGTCATATTGGATTATAGCCAACCTTAGTTACCTCATCTTGACTTAATTACCTCATTAAAGACTGTCTCTCCAAACACAGTCACAGTCTGATGTATTATAGCAGGAGTTATAACTTTAACATATGAGTTTTGAGCAGACACAATTCAGCACATAACATCACATCTAGGCTTCCATTTCCTTATCTATAACATGGTGCAACATCATACATACTTCATAGTAAACTGCCATCTAAATTAAATTAAGATAGATAGAATATATTGCACTTAGTATAGTGTCTAACATGTAACAGATATATAACAAAATTAACTATTATATTAATATTATAATTTCATTTTATTCTGGCTAAAGACAAAATATTAATAAGAAGGAGCATTTGGCTACAATGATGGGTACAACTGGAAAAGCAGATGCAGGTGAGGAAGCAGGCAACTGAAGGAGGAAGAAAATAAAAACAAGGCACAAAGGCACAGAAGGTTATTTGGGAAGTGAACAGTATTTTCTTGATTCTAATATTAATAATTATTTTAAATTTAGAAATTAATTCTTTTTTACATTTTTATTTTATTTTAATAGATTTAGGGGGTACAAATTGTTTTTTTGTTACATGGATGGATAATATAGAGGGGAAGTCTAGGCTTTTAGTGTGCCTGTCACCTGAATAATGTGCATTGTATCCAATAGGTAATTTTTCATCCTATAGTCACCTCAACCCTCATCCTTCTGAGTCTCCAGCGTCCATTATGTCACTCTGTATGACTATGCATACCCATTGCTTAGCTCCCACTTCTAAGTGACAACATGTGATATTTGATTTTTTGTTCCTGGGTTGCTTCACTTAGGATAATGGCCTCCAGAAAAGAATTGTTTATCAAAATAAGTCTTATACTCAATAAGCTCATTTAACATTGTTTCTTTTTTTTTAATTCCCCTTGCTTCCAATTTTTTTAGAACATTTTCTGCTATCAATAGCCATAGGACTCAAGAGTTACAATAATCGCACATCACCTGGAAAACAGCAAAAACCTGTGTCAGTGAAAGTGTAGATAGGCAGGCAGAGAACAAGCGTGACAAAGGCCTACTCGATGGGGATTTTTCTGTTCTTCATAATGCATAAAATGTTTCTCTAAGCCTAAGTGACTTGGAAAACAGAGGCACAAATAATGATATTAAGTAAGCAGGAGAAGGAGTTGGCCATGAGAAGACAATGATGAGCTTGGTATCAGACAGGTTGAGTTGGTGAACTCTGCTGCACACAAGAGATCAGGCACTGCTGATCCTAGCTCCAAACCCCACTCTCAGGGAAACACAAAGAATGTAGCTATTGAAACTGCAGTGGGAATGTGATGCCATTTCTCATCCATTGCGTCTTTGTTGACTGCTAGTAGAATTGCGTGAAAGAACACTTTTATGAGAAAGATTTGTTTAAGTAGCTGATTTCATATAAGCCTGAACTTTTATATTTTCATGGACATACACATGCATATATATGTGTGTGCATATATATGAACACATATATACATATTTTATTCTTACGCTTTGTCAAACATAATGAAATGAAAATATGTAAATCAATATCTAGAATATATGTGGAAAGGAAACTTTATATTATATATGCACATTAATAACTTGACCATTATAAAGAAAACATATTTTTATGAATTAAAAATCAAGTTTCAACTTGATTTCTCCAAACTCAGGGAAAAAGAGAGCTCCCCCCTGAGTTATTTTCTCCATCAGACTGAAATCCTCTTGAAATCAAATCTTCTTTATAAGTCGTATTTTTTTATTTCAGAATATTACGGGGGTACAAATGTTTAGGTTACATATATTGCCATTGTCCTACCCGAGTCAGAGCTACAAGAGTGTCCATCCCCCAGATGGTGCACACCGCTCCCATTAGGTGTGAATGTACCCAATCCACTCCTCCCCCCTCCCACTTGCCCGACACCCAATGAATGTTACTACTATATGTGCACTTATGTGTTGATCAGTTAATACCAATTTGATGGTGAGTACCC